>PVKA01005517.1:0-21954 GCA_004027165.1 Ctenomys sociabilis
CCACAGCTCTGGCTCCAGGTTACCCACCCAGGCAGAGAGACACAAAGAAAGAAGACCCAGCCGTCTCCAGGACTTGCTCCTTTCTCTCATCTCCTGAAACTTTAAAGACTCTCAGCTGGAAACTGAGCTGGGGCTCGTTAAAGTTTAAAAGCCTAAGCCTGAGGACCTAGGTGTGGAAGGCAGAACCCAGGCTGGGGACAGAGGGTTTCTCTAATCCCAGCCAGGACACAGACTGAGGGACCCCCACCTCCCACCCCACTAGGCCCGCCTTCTTATCTGTGGTGGCAGGGGTGGAAGTTAACTGGTTTTAGGGCTTGGAACTACATGAGGTCAGGTCTCCCATACCAGAGGGCTCCACCCAGCACAATTTGCACACAGCAGTTATACCATAAGTAATTACCATATCCCCTCCCTTACCTCTCCTAGCACTCATTCTCTAGATATCTGGAGCTCCAGTTCCAGTCCCTACAGCCCCTGCTTTAGAGCCGGCTTGGTGCCTTTGTCCAGACCAGCATAGCAACAGCTCGCTCTCCCCTCCTTCCACTCCCTCATCTGACTCCCCCCTCCCCCGCATGCCAGGACCTCTAAGCTCCAAGGTCAGCTCCCTGGCCTAGCTCTCTAATCCTCTCCAGCATCTTCCACACTCAACTCCCTGCAATTCTCCACATGCACCTTCCTGTTCCTCACCTCTGGGCCTTGGTACAGCTGTCCATCTGCAGGAAACGTAACACTCCTGATGCTATCACACTTGTGCTTCTCATTCTCCACCTAATTCCAATGGGATCACCTACGTTCTCCTCTTTGTGAAGCCTTCCAAGACCCCAGGCCTAGTTTCCACAGCTCCTGTGACAGGGGTCTGTTGCCTGGGAGCCCTCTGAGGATAAAATCTGATTCTCTGTTGTCCCTCACCTCCAGCAGAGAGGACAGAAGGGAAGAGGGGAGGAGGGGGACCAAGGAAGGAAGGGTGTGAAGACAAGCAGGGCAGCATTGCCATCCACATTTGACAGAAGAGGATTCTGAAGCCTAGGTAGGAGCAACTTGTTCTGGGTCTCAAAGCCAGAATCTGGATCCTGTACTCTTTCACCTATTCCTCAATTTAGCGAGCCACCTCTACAACAAAGGCTTCCGTAACACCGCCATCCACTGTGACATTGCCCTTCTCAAGCTCTCTACCGCCAAGTCCAACTCTCTGGGAGCCTCCTTCCTGAGGGCAGTTGGGAGCTACCTCTTCAAGCTCCCCCTAAGCCAATTCAGATGTGGAGTCAGCCAGGGCTGGGGTCCTTAAGGCCAACCCTGGACTCAGAGTCCCCATCTAGGGTGCTTTATTAGCACAGACCACCAAGGCCACCCTTATTCTATATCCAGCAGTGTAGCCTCCCAACCTTGCCAAAGTTAAGATGTCCCCTACAGATAAGGAAACTGAGCCCCTACAGTAGGGGCAGAGGACAAGCCTGTATCTGACCTCACCTAGTTCTAAGGCCTAAAACCAGTTTACTCCCACCCTGGTCACCACAGGTGAGAAAACAGACCTAGAAAGGGTAATGTGACCCCCAAGGTCATTCAGTGAGGACTGGGCTATTGCCCAGCTGGGTTCCCTCCAGGGTGACTCCCACAATGACACAGCACAGGGAGACCCAAGGACAGATGGCAAAAGAAGGTGTGAGCCCCAGAATTCTGGAAACAAAAAGGCCCACATATTAGGTTCCACATTTGTCCAATGGGGTAATAAGCCCTACTTGACAGGACAGTGGCAAAGCCTTGATGAAAAGACCTGGCCTGGGCCTCACTTTCTCTGGAACCCTTTTGAGTCTCATAGATACTTGAGTGACAAATGGGGCACCCGAGCAAGGTATAGAGGGATGGAGCCTGTGGTGTGGACCATGAGACAGGACTGGGAGAAGGCGCTAGAGCTTCCTCCTAGGGGAAGGGGTGAGGATGCAGGACAGGCAGTCAAAGCAGTCAGGTCCCCACTGCCCAACTTCCTGGGGTAAAAGGAGCTCCAGTTTCTCAGCCACACTTGCCCAAGAAACTTAGCCACCTGCTCTAACCCCAATACCTTCAAGGTTCCTGCCTACCCTGCCTCCTCCTGTTCCAGACCCAGGCTCCCACTAGGCCCAGCCCCTGCCTCTGTGAATGTGGCACTGAAGTCAGAGGTCCTAGGAGTCAAGAAGACTCAGATAAACAAGCAGCCCAGAGATGAACAGGGACATGCCTATGGTCACACACGGCAAGGACATCACAGTCAGGACTGGGCCTACGTTGGCCCTGCTTGAATGACTGAGACAACTTCCATACTTCCCATTTCTCATACCACTAAGGGTGGGTGCTGGGGGAAAGCAGGCCTCAGCTCTGAGTTCGGATGGGTTCGGATTCCAAGCTGTCCTCTGCCTGTACTCAGGATCCATGTTCAGTGTCTGCCTCTGGCTCAGGGACTGGATTTTCAGGACCAGGGCTGGCCTCCTGTCCAGAACCCAGAGCACAGTGCAGGTCTGGGGTGAGGCCAGGCTGGAGACCAAGGAGGGAGGGAAGGGGAGAGGTGGCTCCAATAGCCCCTTTCCTGTATCCTGACTCCTGCAGCTGGGCTCAGAGCCATGGTGGCTTCCAGCAATCTCTGGATACAGAAGTAGGGGGAAGAAATCAATCAGGCAAATAGATGGAGACACCTCGTCCCTATCATGAGCACAGGGCATGTCCAGGGGCAGCAGAAAGGGGGGGAGGGGGGACAGAAGCTCAACAAATACCTATAGTTGCATCCCAGCCTCCTGGAATGACCCAATCATCCCTGGGACTTTGGTTTCCACCTGTTGGGACCTTGGCAAGCCACTCCCCTTTGTGGGCTTCAGCTTTGTCATCCATCAAACAAAAAGGGGATGATGAGAACATCACGTCCTTGCTCCTTCAAAGAGTTATTGATGGGATTAAAGGCCACAGTGTTGCCTGAGGACGCAAGCCCATTAGACAGGGGCAGGGGACCAGGGTTGAGCTAGTCTGAGTGTACTTCTGTTGCACCTGATGTGTGACCTTAGGCAAGTGACACTGCCCCTCTCAGCCTCAGTTTCTTTGTCTGTGATATGGAGACAAGCCCACTACTGCCAGGAATGGCCTGAGGGTAAACTGGACTATGAAAATTTTGAAATGCTTGGTCAAGGCAGAGGCTCTTATCAGAAGTAGGATGAGCTGCATGGTGCCCAAGAGTCATGGAATCTTGGGAATAGGAAGCTCAGAGTTCCAACTTCTGTGCCAAGAGGACCAGGAATGGGAGCTGACTTCTGAAAATGCCCATAACCAAGGTGCCATTCTCCTACCTGGGCCCAGGCTCTGCCTACCTTCTCCACTGTGGGGAGCAGAGCTGGGGCCCAGCAGGGGAAGCAAAGTAAGGGAGTTAAGGCCTCTAGCCTTCCTCTGCTTGGATTTGATTGTGTGACCCTAGGCTGGCTCCTGGCTCTCTCTGGCTTCAGTATCCTCCTCACCTGCAGCACAGTGTTCACAAGAAAGAATATGAAGCAGGGTTGGCAGAGTCCTCTGGCCCCTCCAGCTTCTGTGCTGCCTCAGAAGGAAGTAGGACCCGGGTCCTGGATGTTGGCTTACTAACCCTAGTTTTTCCAAGTACCTTTCACCTCCAAGGAAGGCCACCTGACAAGCCTGATCTAGCCACAAGGGGTCTATTGTGGCAGCTTGGCCCCCAGACCTGCTACCTCTAGTACTGGGCTAAGTTAAGTTTATTCATTAACCAAGCCAGATGGAAGAGGCCTGGTAAGCCCTATTGACAAAGGGTGGGAGAACCTTCTCTTCTTCCCTCCCCTCCTCTTTCCTCTGGAGAGCCTGCTGGATGGGGAGCACACACACACACACACACACACACACACACACACACACACCCCGCTGTGCACACTGCCAGCCTTAAGACTTTGTCAGGCCACCTTGCTCACTTTGTTCCTTAGTCTCTTCCTCCTTCCTTTAACCAACATCCTGGCCCTCTGCATTCAGGCAGCACCAAGCTGGAACCTACCAGCCGCATGCCTGCTCCTCAGGCTCACACTCAGGTCAGGCCCTTGAAAAACCCCAGCCTGGAGTCCTCAGGACTGCACAGAGACCCAGAGGCACAGACACACACACAAACTCAGAAACAGTCAGATGGATGAGGTGGATGCAGAGAGAGAGAGAGAGAGAGAGAGAGAGAGAGAGAGAGAGACTGAGAAGGTAGGAAGAGCAAACCAGTCATGGTGGACTCCAAATGATTGAAATGAGGCAGAAAGGGTTGTGGGAAAAGGTGAGACAGCACAAGTCCTAACATGAGGTTAGAATGTCTCAAGCAAGAGAGGGGCTTCCTAAAGAGTCCAGTGTCCTGGCACTGGCAACAGGGGGTAATTCTATTCCCACCAATCCAGGAGGACAGCAGAAGGGAGATGGAGACCAGGGAAAGAGAGCAAGGGCACAGCATACCACCAGGAGCCCTCTGTCACCTGTGAAATACAGCACTCATAGCAATGCCAAATATGCCAAGGTCAGCTACTGAAGTAGCCCCTAGGCCAGAGTCTTCACTGGACTCTTACCCCCCTGTGCCACCAAACTCCTCTTTCTGTTCTGGCAGAAAGAGGAAGATTACGGATTGTGAGGAGTGTGGTGGTGGTTGTGAGTAGCTGCTAACCTGCACTGCTCTCTTAGAGGGCCTCATTGACTCTTCCTTCATGCACTGCCCCTGTGCCCACCCCATCCCTAGCAGCCCCTTGCAAACCTTGCCCTCAGAGCCTACCAGCTACATCCTGAGAACCTGCCAGGGACTCCAGGAGCAGTCAGGAAGGGAAAGAGAAGAACAGGGGATCTGGCAAGAAGGAATCAGATCCTTGGTACTCAAGGCTGGTGCAGAGAATAAAGCAGATTGAACTCAGAGCAACTGAACCAGGAATTTCAGAGAAAAGGAGCCAATCTCCTGCCTGGAGTAACTCAGGTCAAGGGCCAGGTGGAGGTTTCCCAAGTTGGGGTTGCCTGAGGGAGAACACTCTGGCACAGGGGCTTGGCAGCAGCCCTCTTCCACAGCACACAGGGGCATGCCCCATGCCCGGGGTCCAGCTGAGTGAGCAGTGAGTCCTATCTCTTCTCCAGGACTCGGCTGGCCCATCTGGGCGATGGCCCAGAAGACTGCCCTCCCTCCCAGTTCCTAGCAGGAGACTTTAGAAGCCAGGTGCACCCCCAGATGTCCGTGGCTGGGAAGTAGGATCAGAAGACTGCCTGAGCAGCAGGATGGGTACAGTGGAGGCTGCAGTTACCGCAGAGCAACCCTACCTTGATCTTGTGCAGAGTCCGGTCCATTTCCACCGCCTGCACCCACACAGACACACCAGCCTTGCTGTAGGTCAGGTTCCAGCCCACCTCGGCCTCGCACTCTGACCGGAAGCTGCGGAAGTCCTGGTCATCAGGCACCTGGACACTTTCGCGGCCCAGGACCGGCCGAGGCCCTTGGGGCTCTGTTGAAGCTGCTGGTTTCTCCATGGGAAGTGTAGGCAGGCCGAGCGCCCCCGTCCAGTTCCGGCTCTCCCGGGTCCCCCGCGGAGGTACCGACTACGTCGACGCGGCTGCAGATGCTGACGCCACCTTCCTGGGACCTGCAAGACCGGTTTGGGGACCGGAGTCAGTGCGCTGGGGGCGCGGGTGGGGCTTCCCGGGGTCCTGGGCTGGCGGAGAGGAAGCTGGAGGTGACGGGGTCCCCTCCCTGGGCGAGGGCGAAGGGGCACAGGACAGTCGAGGGGCCACCCCGAGGCGCCACTCCGGCCGTCCCGGAGCCGGTGCGGGGGTCCCCAGGGAGCCCTTCTTCGGAACCCGGAGGACCCGCGTGACAGGGCTCTGAGGGGGCGCCGCGCGGCGACGGCCGGACCGGCTCAACTAACTCCGCAGCGGCGCGGGCGCAGGAGAAGCGCGGGAGCGGCGGGGCCGGGTCGCTCACCTGTGTGGCCGCGCCGCCGGGGCCAGGGTGCGGGCGAGCGCCCCGCCGCCGCAGCCGCCGCTGCCCGGGCGACCCGGGGCCGCGCGGGGCTGGGGGAGGAGCGGCGGGTCCGCCGCCCGGCCCCGCCCCGCCCCGCGCCCGCGCCCCCGCCCCCACCCCCGCCCCGCGCGCCCCTTCCCCTTCCTCCCTCCCGGCTCCGCTCGGGGCTCCCGGCTCCCGCGCCGCGCTCGGTATTTTCCAAGCTGCGGAGGTAAAGCTGACAGGGCTTCGAGCCCCGCCCCGCCCCGCCCCGCCGGGTCCTAGCGCCCGCCTGGGAGGGGACCAGGAGGGGGAGAGGGCAGGCCTCAGGCAGAGCGACAGGGGCCCGGAAGAGCAGTGTTTGGCCAAGATAAAGTGGGCTCGCAGAGAAAGTGCATAAAGGTGCTAGAGGGGGATTCTGGAAGTTAATCGTGAGCCCCTTCTCTGCTCCCGCCCACCCCTCACCCCCCACGGGAGCACACCTCTGCCACAACCTATTTACACACAAGCACATGGTCCCCAGAACACCCAAAAGATCCACCTGATGGGGTGTCCACACACACACCCACGGACAATCAAGAGACCTGCCAGCAGAGATGACAGCCCCAAAGCAAGTCCCTTGGGCCCACTGCTTGCAGTTACAATGACCTACCAAACCGGAACACACACAACCCAGTGGAGTGTGTAGATCAAGCTAGAAGTTGTCCCAACCAACTTCAGGGTTCAGGGTTCACGGAATGGCCAGACCTGTGCAGTCACCACTCCCATCTAATTGCTACCTGGGAGCTATACCAGGACTCTTCCTGACTCTTGGATCATTGTGTACAGTGCTGTTCTCCACTCATACTTCAACAGCACACACCAATCTCCTAGGGACTAGATTAGCTCCACAAGTGCCTCCAGCTCCTGGGCCCTGGGGCTCTGGGTCCCTGTCCAGGCAGAGCTGGAGAGATCCATTGCCCCTGGAAAGGTTTGTCAGCCAGCATTCCAGCCAGCCCTCCCAAGCTGGGAGGTGGCCACTTGGCCTCTGGGTCCTAGTGCCAGCTCTGCCTCTATGGCTCTGTGTGAAATAAAGTTCACCAACTTCTCTGGGCCTTGCAAGGACAGCCCATTCCTGTGACTGACTGGCCCTGGGCCACAGAAGTCAGGGAGAGCTGTGGCCAGCTCTTCTAGATGGGCAGCTAACAGGACTCAGTGAGTCCCAGGGCCTGGCTCAATGTCAGCATGAATCCATAGACAGATGGCCCAGGCCCAGGCCTCAGCCTCCTCTCTCCAGGACTCCTTGCTGTGCCTGCTGACCACCCCCTCTTTCTCTCTGGATTTTGGTTCCCATCTACAGAAGGAGAGAATCGGAAAGCGCTTGCTAGCCTCTACCATTCAGAGCTGTTCTTACAGGTGCTGAGAGAAAATTGAGGAGTTAGCATGGTGGGTTCACAAATAGAGGTGTTTCTTCCTGAAGTGCTTAGAGCTCTGAAATGTTTGTAAATCGGGTCAAATGGTTAAAATGAACTACAGAGCAGAGTCTTGTTATCAAGGGACCCTAAAGGGCATTCTGCACAGTGAGTCCTATAAAAGGCGTTGTAGGTCTCCGTGAGGTCTATGTAATGGCCTTAGATCTCCCCTGGGTCCCATCTGCAGTGTGGGAAGTGGAGTCAGATCACCACCCCCTTCTACACTCACACTCTCTAGAGGTGTCTGGGAATGAGTAGGTGGCAGGGGGGCTGGCACTCAGCTTAGGAGGCCTAGGCTCTGACTCTCCAACCTACCTCCTGTGCACCTGGCCGAACTCTACAAGAGTCATTGCTTTCCCCAGGGCTCAGTGATACTATTCTGGCACTGTCACTTCTAGGCTAGTGAGAGTCCCCAAAGAAACCCCAGCAGAGCTAACAGCTGCTTTATGAACCATAGACTCAGAGCAGCCACATGGAAAAGAGATGGCAGCACTGGCCTGGTGGCCCCTGCCTTTAGGCCAACAATAACACACATCCCAGTGGACAGGAGGCACCAGAGTACTAAATCTCTCATGCCAACTATTCAGTCAGGGAAAAGGCTAGGTGACAGAGAAGACTGACAGAATCACAGCCCCCACCCCCGCCCCAGAGAGCTAGCAATCTAAGAGACAAACCTGAGGAAGTATAGATAGCAAGAGCCAAACCATCACACACATCCAAACACAGATTAGTCAAAATGAGTCTTCTGGGTCTTTGGTCAGTACAGGAGGGTGTCCTGCCACTCCTGGGCTCAGACAGCCATGCCAGGGTTATTCCTCATCCTGGGTTCAGGTAGGTTAGCAGGGCAGGGCTGGGCAGAACGGCATCATTCCATTTTACTTACTCCTTTGCCCTTACAAGCCCCTCTATCCACAGGAATCCAGACATCACTGGCTCCACTGCTTTTAACAGCCTCTTGAGCATGACAAGTAGATCCACAATCCCATCTCACAACACCCTGAGCAGCAGAGATAAAAACCGCTACAAAAGGGCAGACAAGTGACCCAGAAGGGGCAGGAGTATGCCCAGGGACAGCCTCTGGAGAGGAATCCTAGGACTAAGCCACCTCAACTTCCCACTGCCTGGCAATAGACCTGTGTTCAAATCCTAAATGTACCATTTCTCAGCTGTGTAACCAGGCAACATGCCCTCTGTTTCCACATCTGGAATTATAATACCTTTTGAGAATTACTGCAATGAAGAGTTGTACAGATGTCAGTTTCATTCTTAGATAAGTAACCCAAAATACAACTGGAGGGTGGAGCAGGGCAGGGAAGAATGTATTATCAAAAATGTGTGGCTCCAGCAAAAGCACTAAGGTGATATTTTGATATGGTTGATAAGATTCTCATGAAAGCTTAAAGGGTAGAAAAGGGTGGCAAAGCCTGGGGCCTGCTCTTCCCTTTCAGCTGCTCCTGTGAGCCCTAAGGCAGAGCTCAGGTCTGGCTTTTCTCTGTGTTCCAGCTCCAGAAATGGCATCGCTCAGCAGGAAGCAAGGGTGAATGTAGAGGGTGAGAGTGTGTACAAGAAGGTGCTTAGCAAACTGAGAAGCATTTTGAGAGTGTGAGGTGGCATTACCCAGGGTGCCAAGCAAGCCTGGGCCTTGCACGTGCCCCTTGCAGAGTCAGAGAGACAACTGAAACCGTGGGAGGCCCCGAGTCACACCGAAAGAGCTTGTTGGAACACTAGTTTCTCTGCACCATGACTCCAGAAATGGGGGTCAGGGAGTCATTTGGAGAGATTCCCACCAGACTGCTCAGGATCTCAGACAGCTGTTGGAACAGCAAGCACTAGGGGTGCCTGCCTGGAGCCACTCTAGACCTCATCCTTAATACTTCCCCAGGTCCCTGCATCAGATTTATTGTAATCTGCCCCACCCCTTAGAGAAACACAGGCCCAACTATTTTGGATAAGCAGAAATAAAAATTCACATCTCTTGGCTTCTAACTTGAGGATCCTGCCCACCATTCTATATACACATGCCATCTCTTCCATTTACCTTCAGGGAGCTCAGTACAGTCACCACCTTCTCTCAGTCTCAAGAGTCACTCTCCTCCCAGTGTCTCCCACCCTGTTCTGGGCAGTCAGGGGCCTGCATGACGTGGCTTGCTCCTTAATGCCACCCCTGCTCACCATCTAGCCAGCCAGCCAGATGGTGCCTCAATCACACCTCTGGGAGAAGAGAAGGCCCCCAGTGGCCACTTTCCCCCCACCCCCACCCCTTCTCAGGGGTCACTTTGTGTGCCCCTTTGGGTGGAACAGATTCCCATGTTGTCCAGGGAAACAAGGCAGCATCCTGGCGACACTGTTCTAGAAGATGAGATAGCGACTTGTGTGATGTCACCAGGAAGCAGCAGAGCAGACGGGCAAGATCCATAGGCCCTCTGGAAAGGACTTGAGAGGAAATGTTCCTTACAGTGGCAGAGTATATGCCAGTCCCACATGGATCCGGATCTAAGTGTTTACCCAGGGTGGGTCTCACAGCTCTGCTGGGCCCTGGGAGCAGACAGCCCAATCCTGCCCTGAGAGAGCTACTAGAGGCCAGGGGAGCTACAGCCAGCAGTCACTCACTCACATCCCCCACACCCTCATTCCTCCCGGTAACGGTAACGCTGACACAGCCACATCCTGACATCCTATCACACTGTTGAGGTCTAACACCTGGCCAGCCCAATACAAGTACTGTGTGTCCACAGTTATGCACAGCAACAGGGTGAGATGCCAGAGAAAAATACAGTGACTGATGAAATTAATTTCAGACAAGCAACACATAACTTTCTTACAAATATATCCCAAATATTTGCTAAATGTGTGGCAACCTTATACCTGAGGCACTCATATACCCATGTCCCACAACCGTGAGGCACCACAGTCACACACCAGTTCCCACACAGACTCAGGTGTGCCAGCACATCTAGGGGATGTGCACACTGCATCTAAGGTTTGGGAGGCTGTCACACGTGTGTGTCCCGCTGTGCACTCAGTGAAGATGCACGGGGTCAGGCCAAATCTTTTCTACTCACTTTGTCTCTGCCTCACAGCAGCCTCAGGTGTAAGGTTGGGCAGAGACCCTTAGCTCTGCTGGACAGGAAGTCAAACTCTGCCTGGGGCCAGGCTTGTTCCTAGGTTTGTCCAAGCACCCTGGACCTACTCACAGCACTCGGGTCAGCAAAGCCTTCCAGAGGAGCATCAGAAACAGTAACGGCCTGGCAGCTTCCAGAGTGACCTTGATCTCTTCCAACACCCAGAGAGTGATCCTGAGGTGTTCCTCAGGGGCCTTCCAGGTAAGACTCAGTTTTCAGATGAAAGAAGGACCCCCCAAAGAGGAAGTTGCACAGGCTTCTATAAAGGGGCCATTGATTCTAGGCTGGAATCCTTGCCCATCCTGCTAGAAGACCACCTAGACAGAGTTGGAGATGATGACACACCCCTATAATCCTAGCTCATAGACTGAGGCAGGAGAGTCATTGCTGGTTCCAAGATAGCCTGGGCTCCCTAGAGAGGTCAAGGTTAGCCTGAGTTACAGAGCAAGATTCTATCTTCAAAAAAAAGTAAGTAAAAGATGCCCAGGATGTAGCTCAATAGCACAGCACCTGCCTGGGAAGCACCAGGGCCTAAGTTTGATAAACACACACACACACACACACACACACACACACACACACACACACACACACACCCAAAGAACATAAAGACATTCAAGATGCCCCATCTAAGCACAGATGCCATGGGAGAGACTGCAGTAGGCAGTAGGATCCGGTACCTCTGCTAAGGAGCGCCAGGGCTGCATCAACAGCAATCGATGGAAAGGGCAATCAAACTAAACTCCTTCAGGTTCTATAGTCAGCAGCAGTTCCAGCACTTGGGGTGAGGGACCGTCCAGGCCTGGGGCCCTTTCTGAGGGAAAGAGCATGGTTCTGCATGAGTAATATGCTGGAAACTTCCTCATGCTGGGGGGCCAGGGAGGTGGCTCAGTAGAATAAGCACTTCCCAGGCAAGCGCAAGGGTCTGAGTTCAATCCCTGGTTCTGTCAAAAAAAAAAAATAAGAGAAAGAAAGACCCACACATCTGAGGTGAAGGGCTCACCAGTTGTGAAGTCCTGCATGGTGGGTGAGGTACATTTCTCCCTCCTTCAAGCCTGGGGTGCCTGAAGAGCAGGACCTTGTAAAGCCAGAGGGAAGCCACCAGGATTCTGGGTCTGATGAACAGGAGAGAAGGGAGAATGGGTGAAGAGGCTGGGCAGGCAGGGTAAAAAGTACCTAGCTCAGCAGGCCAGAAAAATGGCTTGGGCCTGGGAGCCAGCCTGTCTGGGATAGAAACCTTTAGTGTGTGATCGAGAACATGTTACTTAACCTCTCTGTGTTTCAGCTGTCCTACTTCTAAGATGGTAGACTAAGAGGATTTCTGTTGTTATGATGAGGTAGAGTGAGTTACTGCACACTGCTTACCTCAGGGCCTGGCCCACCAACAAATGACCAATAAATGCTAGTTGTGTCAGTTCTTGTCTCTTCAGCCGCCTTACCCCCAGGTCTGGCCTCTCTGGCTCCTCCCTCGCCTGACCTGAGTTAACCTGGAGCCTGAAGGGTATACTTATGAGAGTGAAGTAGAGGTATATGCCATGACAGCTTATTCCCCTTTCTCACCTTCTCCACTCTAAGAGGAGCTACAAGAGACTTGGCTGGGACCCCTGAAGGAGAGACCTTTCAATGGCATTAGCTCCTATTGTACACTCAGCATCTGACAACTAGAAACCAGTGTGGTAGTATGGCACAGGGAGCCAGGCCATGCCCAGCCAGAGGGCAGTACTGAGATGCCTACAGTCCAGGCTAATTCCCAGGACCTTGTGAAAGGCTGGGTGGGGAGTTTCCTGGTGGTTCTAAGAAAGTAGCTGAAGGCTTTTCTCTGGGTTAAGTTTCATTTGAGGAGTGAAATCCACCCCTGGAATAGAACTACAGCAAGCTCAGCTGCCATATGGCACTGCTGTTTGGGGAACTCCTGCCAGCTTCTCCTTCCTGCCATGAGTCCCTCGTGCCCTGGGTCAGCAGGTATCTCCAAGTCCCCCTGGGGGAAGGTTGCATCCTTCAGTACCTTCTAAATTTAGGACTTGAGCTCTGTGAGTCATTCCTGAATCTGCTTTGCTCCCTCCTCCAGGAATGTGCTCCCATGGTATTTTTATCCTATGCTGCCTCAGACTGATTAATACAACCCAGAATCCCACAGAAGCCACACACCAAGAAGAGCTCCCTGCTCCTACTTGCCCCATGTCAGCTCTGGGTTTTACTCTGACAAGATCCTATGCTCCTCCTCCCCTAACCTCTGCCTCCCTGTTCTCACCACGTCCAGACCAGAGCCCACACACCTACGTGGGGTAGCACATTGGGCACTAGCTCCAAGCACGACTGTGATAGCAAGAAGGGGAGAAGCAGGCAGCAAAGCTGGGCTGCTAAGCACAACCCTAATCTGAAGTCAAGAAGGCTGATTCTGGAACAGAATCTTCCTCTTCAATGTTGGGCTCTTGGTGAGGTGTTTGTTGTGTTTGTGTGTGTGTGTGGGGGGGGTGTTCAGGATTTAGGATTAAACCCAGGGCCTTTGCACTGAGCAACATCCCTAGCCTACTTTAAATTTTACTTTGAGATGCAATTTCACTAAGTTGCCCAGGCCCTGTCTTGAACTTGCAATCCTCCTGCCTCAGCTTCCTAGAACACTGGGATTATGGGTGTGTACCACCATTCCAACTCTAGGTGAGCTCTCCACCTCTTTGGGCTTCTTTTCCCCTCTGCAAATAAGGCGTTTGAATCAGAATTTCACTAGGGAGTCTTGGATCAAAGTTGAGAGTATCACTGAGTTAGGGTTGCATTTTCAAACAGGGTGGGGTATCTGATGTCAGAGGCATCCTGTCTCCCACTCAGGCTGCCCCCAACTCCTGCTCCATTCAGAGTTAACACTGCACAAGAGCAGGCTATTAACCTTCCTAGCCCTGCAGAGAAAAAGTCATGCATAATCCCACATCCTGCAGTGGCTGAAAAGAGCCCAAGGTCTTGTGCTGGTTTGCCCAGGGCTATAACGTGCAACTTTGGAAAAGAATCCCCTTAACTTTGGGCTCACGTTGTGGCAAAGAGAACTGTACATGTGTGAAGGTGTCAACAGCTCAGACAGCTCTTCCCTGCCAGGTTCCTGGGGCCAGAGGAAGAGATGGGGGCCTGGACCCCTCCTTGACTTGCAGAAATGCAGGCACTGTGGAGATATCAAGGAGATGGGCCAGCCTGGGCTGCTGCATCTCCACCCCTGTCTGGCTAGAGGAGGATACCATCTGCCTCAACTTGCCCTCACAAGGAGCAGCAGAGCCAATAAGCACTTATCATGTACCTAGTGCTGTTCTATGCACTAAACAAGTGTTTACTCAGTTAATTGATAGGTAAACCTCAAGACAGCCCTGGATAAAGCATACCACCCTCACTTTACAGACCTGTGGAGGCATAGAGAGGAATAGAGTCTCACTTGGGATCTTAACATGAAGTCACTGGAAGGGCTGGGGAGAAACCAGGTCTGACTACAGTCCTGGCTTCCATTTGCTAACTCAATGAAGCTCTGAGTATACATTAGACACTCAATAAATGTTTGATGAAGATGTTTGATCACTGCCATGCAATGGAAAGATCCCTATCCTAGTCCAGCTCTACTCCAACTCCTGTGTTTCCTTAAGAGAACCCTTTTCCTGTTAAAGCCTCAGTTTCCTTGACTGAAAAATCCAAAGAATAAGTGAAGATAATTAGATACTTGTAGATGGGGAGGATCTTGGATTGCTATGTCACAAAACCCTGCCTTTCCTGACTTGTCCAGAGTCCCAATATGCAGCGACACATTAAGGTCTTTCAGCTCCTCAGCCCCAAGAGTACTCCAGACAAAAAACAATGGCCTATATCCCATTCCATTGCTACAAGTGACAGCTTGTAGTGACAACTTCCCTAGTCGAGTTTCATGACCCTTCAAGTGGAGGGTGTTTTTATAGTGCCATCTCATCTCTCCATTTTCTCCAGTAGCTTCTATAGCCTCACTTTCACCATCCAGGCCAGCCTTGGTATCACCTCCCAGCACTTGGGAGACTGAGGTAGGAGGATCGCCCTGAGTTCAAGTACAGCCTGGGCTACATAGCACTGTCTCAAAAAAAAAAAAAAAAAACTAAGGAAGGGCTCCAGGCTTCAGTCCTTCCTCACAGGCTTCTGGGAAAGAGAAACCCTTGCTACTTTCAGGCCCCTCCGTTTTGTACTTTGCAGAAAGAGGAAATGAGTCCTCCTGTAATCACCTGACTGTACTAATTTTTTGCCTTTATAGACTGCTTGGGAATTTTATTTCCACCTCATCTGAACCTCCCAAGAAGGTAATCCCGTTTATAAATGAGAAAGCCTACGCTCTCAAGGGTACAGAATTACCCAAGTCACACAACAAGGCAATGACAGGTTGGGCTAGAATCCTACAATCTTCCTGACCCTCCTCTACCCTCTGCAACGCAGGGGCTCTTTGACTTCTTGTCCTATTTGTAAAACGATAGTGTGGTGTTCTAGTGAAGAGACACAGTGGAAAGGGCTGTACTTTGGAAATCATAAAGAAAAGGACTACAGAAAGACAACCGCACCAACTCGTGACTGCTTAGCGTGGTTATCTCTCCTGAGGCGCCCCCGCGCGTCCAAGCTGAGGCGCTCCGACTGCGCAGGCGCAGAGGCCGCAAGACCGCGCATTTGCGCGTGCGCTTCTCGCCCAGGCTGCCCCGCGGCCCTCCGCCCCCCCCTCCCCCGGTTCCCATTGCCCTCGGGGTTGTGGATGGACTGTCTTCAGGGCTGTCAGCGGTCCCAGTAGACTCTGCGTGTGGTCAGGCGTCTCCACTGCCCATTGGCGGCAACGATCTGAGTAGCGAAAGGAGACGTCGCAGGGTCGCCGTGGTCCTCGCCCGGGTTCCAGCCTCCGGCAGTGTTCCTCTTGATCTCAGGTGCACTGTCTCGTTCCCATCATCGGAAACATGAAGGCCGCCGCGAATCCCACCGGGAGCGCCAAAGCATGGCTGCATGGATGCTGTAGTCCACGGCCGGGACCTTCTGGGTACAAATCACCTTTCGGGAAGTCCAGGAGTCAGAGTGGCGGAAGGGCCCGCTGCATGTTGGGAGATGGAGTTAGGGGGCGTAGAGGGTTTATGCTGGCTGGGGATGCTGTGAAGCTAAGGAGTCAAGGGCGGTTCGCGCCACCCAAGAATTACGCAGCAGCTAGCCTAGGAACAGTGGCATTATTAGGGCTGTATCTTAGAAAAAATACTATTGATTAGTTGCCTGCCACTCTCACACGGACCCTCCCCAGCACCTTCTCGAAGGTTGCTGCGCTCAAAGAGGTGACCATTGGCCGTTCTCTTTTCATTTTACTGCTATTAAATAAAATTTCTTTGCTTAGGCAAAGCACAGGGACTGGGTTTGATCCCCATGGTGCTGTGCCTCCCCAGCCCCCAGGGCGGGCTGAGACACGAATGAGACGGCATGGTGGCGTGAGCCTGTAATCCTAGTGCTTGGGATGCTGAAAACAGGAGGATCCCTGTGAGTCCGATCTGTGTAGTGAGACACCATACGCCTTGTACAAAATACATAAAACAAACAAATATATCTAAACTGGTTATCATTGGTTTGACTCTTGAATACTAGACACATGATTGAATGACATGAAGGAATTAAAATTTTTACTTGATTGAATTTAACTGTAATTAGCTTTAGTTAATTTATATTTAATGGCCATCTGTGGCTCGGCTTGTCGTATTGGACCGCTGGTAACTAAACTGCCACTCATCTTCAACCCACAAGTCCACTCTCCCACAGATTCTACTTCTCAGGCTTCCTGAGGTGCTCAGTTCCATTCGTGCTCTCACCTCACTGTTCTTTAACAGCTTTAGCAGATCTCACCCTATTATTTGTCCTCTGATACCTAAAAATTAGTTCAGATTGAAAATATATGTCCTGCTGTGCATTACGCTGGGATAACAGACATGGAAAGCCAGCTGTAAAATTAGCAAAAAGTAATGTTTTCCCCCAAGGACAGGTGACAGCTGTAAAATGTCAGGAGGATCAGAAACTTTTCTGGTTGAAATTATATGAGTAAAAACGAAACTGTGGCTTGGGAGATCCAAGACACTAAGCTGGTAGGATTTACAAGCCTGGTGCAAAGATTCAGATAAGGGGTTTCTGAACACACTTCACATCTATTTTAATTTCATTATTTCCAAGAAAGTGGGACCCTAGGTTCACTTTGCAGTGCAGAGCTGGTGTCAATTCTTTTACATCCTTCCCTGCTTTACTTTAAACCAATGAGAGCATTGCTTTAAGTTTTACCTAATCTATGTGTTTGGATAAGGCCTGCTAGGCAATACTGGGCATTGAGCTGTTGGGCAGAAGCCACTGGCGACCTGAGATATGCTGTGCCTGATACTGAAGCCATTGCTGTGCTTTTGGTGGGCAACATGCTATGTGGCAGTGTGCATCTCATGCTGCAGACACCCACACACTCTTTCCTGCTGTCCCTGGCAGGAGCCAGTGTAGTGGTGGGACTGCTAGGCGTCCCTTGTGCCATCACATCAGCTGTACTACCCTGACTTCCACAGCGGCCCCTTCCTGGCCTTCTCCACACTCATACTCTCCCTTCCAGTATGTGGTTGTCCACAGGGGCCTGGCCTTGTGCATGCCACTCAATTATAAAACTTTGGTCACTGGGTCCTGAGCAAGACAGGTCATCGCTGATCTCTCTCTCAGTCTTTGCCTTAGGCCTTGGATTGACATCATTCATGGGTGGATCAGTAAAGGCAGTGTCACCAACAATGGCATGGAGCCCTGGCATGAAATCATGAATGAAAGCAACTGCTTGTAATGAGTCTTTTAAGAGTGTGGTCCCAATGGGCTTGGTGGTACAGGCCTGTAATCCCAGAATGCTAGTGGGCTGAGAGAAGAGGATTGCAAGTTTGAGCCCAGCTTGGGCCACTTAGTGACACAGTTCCTGTCTCAAAAATAAAAGAAGGGAATAAGGTTAATAGCTTAGAGCAGGTACCTAGTACAGTATTAATGAACAAGCAAAATTAATAAATAATACATATTTATTTTATGTGATCCCCATTAACATAATACTTAGATTTACTTGTGTGTCCCTTGGCCCCAGTGCTCATAATGCTGTTGCAAGCAGCCTTGGCACACAGACTTGAGAAAGCACTCAAGGACCACCCTCCAGCATGCAGCTTCACAAGGCCAAGATGCTGGCTGTGACTGGGGACTTTCACTCTGTACTGGTTACCAGGACAAGCTATCAACTATGACACTGGTTCTCAGCCTGAGAATAAGCCCAAAGGGACAATGAACCCGGCTAACCTGTCACGTGCAAATTCAGTTGTCAGTCCCATTATCTATGCCTGTTTAAACTTTTGCTACTACACTTCTCACAAATCACTGCCAGGCATGTTCTATGGAGGACAGATGTCAGGGGTGTGAATGGCGGGGATGGCACACAGCCTGCTCTCAGTGTGGGCCTACAACCAGGCAGCAGCCTCTTCCAGCAGAAGGCACAAACACAGATTAAACAGGGAACAGGTCACGACTGGCTGATTCTATTGTGAAAGGTAGTGCCACCTCACAACCACGTGGCTTCCCTCTTTTGAATACTTTCCTAGAATTTCTGCGTAACTAGCTATTATGTGTGTGATATTAGTAGGCAGCAGGGTTGATAAATATATTTATGGTTCTATGCAGTTAGTTTTTACTGTGTGGGTGGTATGGTTTGAATAGATGCTCAAAAAGTTGTTTTTACTCTGCCTTCGTTATGATTTATTTTTTGAGGCAGGGTCTCACTGTGCAGTCCAAGCTGATCTTGAACTATGTAGTGCACGCTGGCCTTGAACCTGTGGCAATCCTCCTTTCTCAACCTCCGAAGTGCTGGGATTACAGGTGGGTGCCACTACTCCCAGCTGCCTTGGTTATGATAGAAAATGATTCCAAGTACTTCACTGTGGGATACTGTGAACTATTATAATGCAAATATGTTTTAACTTATGCCAATGGAAAAATGAAAGTTTGCTGTACTCAAAAATGTATACTTGCTTTGTCTAGAAGGAGAAATGAACTCCATCTTCCACCAGATTCCTCTTTCTAGAGTGAGGCTATGAATTTTATTTATCTTTTTTTTTTTTTTTTTTGTGGTACCAGGGATTGAACTCAGGACCCTGCACTAGCCAGGCAAGCAGTTATTCTACTGAGCTATCTCCCCAGCTCAGAATTTTATTTATCTTTCAAGTGAAACTTTCACTAACTAAAATTGTACGTAACTCTGTGTATATATTAGATGAAATAAAAATAAAATCTTTAAAAAATGTTCCCTGATATCCACCCTCTCTCAAAGCCTATAAAAGCTATCTCTCCCTTTGAGTGTAGTGGGATGCCTAGGGTTCCTTGATGCGATGCCTATCCCATTACAAGGGATCGGTAAGCATGAGTTCATCAGACTATGTTCTTTTTTTTTTTTTTAAATTCCTTTATTTATTACAGTGTCTCGCTACACATCACGGATTCTTTTTTCGCGGGGGTGGGGGGTGAGCTGAGCCGGCCCTGCGGGGAGGGGCTGGCATGGCATGTGGTGCTGGGGCTCGAACCGCGGTCCCTGAGAGGTGCTCTAGACCGCTGAGCTATCTTGCCAGCCCCATCAGACTATGTTCTTGTTCCTGGTGGCCTAGCTGATTGCACCAGGACACCCTGAAGTGCCAGTGTCCCCAGGTTCTGGTACAGTCCCATCTTTCCTCTGTACACTTTCTTCGGATGACCTCATTTACCTCTCTAAGTATGCCCATGACTCCAAGCCCCAAGCTCGGTTCCTTCTCCTACCACGAGGCCACCTCCCTCTGGTTGACCCACAAGTTCCTCAAACTTTAGTGTGCTCAAATCAGAACTCTTGTTGACCCTTTTTTTTTTAATGTACCAGGGATAGAATTCAGGTTGTTGTGCTTGGCCTGTTCTCATTGACTCTTTTTTTTTTTTTAATTGGAAACAATATAGTTCACTGCTGTGTTCCAAGACCCAGGAACTGCTCACCTCTAGCCATGGGCTGGGTGGGAGACGCCTCACTTAGGCCAGAAGCTTCCTCACCCACTAGACTCAAGCTGCACTAATTCAATCAGCTTGTGCGCTAAAACCTTAGACAGTTGGCAGGATTGGGATTGGGAGGCAATAGCAAGTAGGCATGATTTACTTTACTGCTTGTCCCTGTCCCTTTAACAAAGGGTTGAGCCTCAAGGTCTTGCCAGTCTCTCCTTTCTCTTGATCTGATCTCTCACTGTCCTCACACTCAAATTCCAGCCAGTCCCTAGTCTCCTCTGGAGCTTTGGAGATTTCCTTACCACATGCCTTCCTTGAGCCTGATGGCTTTCTCTAGGGGCTGCCCCCAAGCTCTGCAGAAGCAGTCTGATCTGTCTGCTGCTGACAGGGAGGGTGACTGCCGTGGGAGGAAGCGTCTGCTTGGCTGTCCCTAACAGTGTTTTTCTCTAACTTGTTTTTGTTTGCAGTACTGGGGATCAGGCACGCGAGGCTCCCACTGAGCCATGCTCCCAGCCTCTCCAACCTTTGAAACCAAACACACTTCAACAACATGAGGGCTTAAAGTCCTTGTGAAACACCCTCTTGCCACTTCATCCCACTCCACTTCTGCCACATCTCATCTACTGAAGAGATTTGTATTCCTCGTAGTCACATGATTGGGACCTTGCTTTTAGAATAATATGGGGCTGTCTTCTCCTTTCTCGCCCATTTAAGGCATTGTTTTTTTTCAATTAGCCAATAGTAAATGATGCTGAACTCACAAATATTTCCCCTTGGTGGGAGGAGGGGTATAGTTCCAATTCACACGGTTCCAAATGCTATTTTCTCTTTAAAATAATAGTCACAGGGCCGGCCAGATAGCTCAGAGGATTAATGTACCTGCTTAGGCAGACGCAGGACCCCCGCGTGCAGTGCTGACCTTGCCCCTGGGACACACAGAGTGGCATATGAGACTGGGTGTGGTGGCACCTGCCTGTGATCTCAGCTCTTGGGAGGCTTTTTTTTTTGGCAGTACTGGGGATTGAACCTAGGCCCTTGAGCTTGCCAGGGAAGTGCTTATTCCACTGAGCCATCTCCTGCCTGCCCCCCCCCCCGTTTTTTTTTTGCAGAACTGGGGAATTGAACTTAGGCCCTTGCGTTTGCCAGGCAAGTGCTTATCTACTGAGCTGTCTCCCTAGCCCCTAAAGTTCAGAATTTTTTTTTCCTGCCTCAGGATACCTTAAGGGCAGGTCTGGAAAGGCATGAGGATGTGGGAATTGAACCACAATATCCTGAGCCTGACTGCTTTTGCTTAAGCAGGCACTTAAACAACTGAGCTAATGGGCAGGTCCTTTGGGAGGATGAATACAGAAGAATCACTATGAATTTGATCTGTGTAGTGAGACCTGTAGACTCTGAACTAAATACATAAAAAAAAAAAAAAATAATAAAATAATAGTCGCTAGCAAATTTGTGTGATGTGCAGGCATACTGGCGTGGGCTATGGTATAAATGTCAGCATTTTCCTTACACTTCATATCCTAGACAGGTGGGCCTTTGCGAATGATGAAGTGATGAAGTCTCCAATTTAATGAAGGCACTAGTGCCCTTGTAAAAGGGGCCTGAGGAGCTCCTTGGCCTCTCCCAAGGGAGGATGTGGCGGAAAAGCAGCATCTTGGAACCAGGGAGACACTGAATCTGCCCCGTGCCTGGACCTGGGATTGCCAGGCTCCAGAATGGCAAGCAGTAGGTGTCTGCTGTTCATAAATTACTTAAGTTAGCTTGTGTTGGGAGCCCAGATCAGACTAAGGTGGTCATAGATCAGCGCACCTTCCTCAACCCCTGGATGTTTTAATCATTTGAATATTTAAACTGTTTACTTTTTAGTCCTAGATGAGTTAATTATAATATTTGCTGAGCAACTGGTTATAGACATAAACAGCTAACTAATGAGAAACACAAAAATAAACCTGTAAATTTTGTTTTTGTTGTTGAGATAGGCTCTCACTATGTAGTTGAAGCTAGTCTTGAGCTCACTATGTAGCTCAGGTTTGAGGCTGCCCTCAAATTTATGGCAATCCTTCGGCCTCAGCCTCCCAAGTGCTGGGATTATTAGGTATGTGGCACTATGTCCAGTTTTTATTTGTAAATTTTCTTCAAAATGACTGTTACCAGATTTTTGGATTTTTTAAAAAAGATTACTGGATTTATCTGACTCAAACTCAAATATATTATATCCAAATGTCCCTAAGACTACAAAGCTATGGTTAGAAAAAAGAAAAAAAAGTACACAGAATGATCACATGTCATTTATTTATTTATTTATTTTTTTGTTACTGAGAATAAGGCCACTCTGAAAGGTGTCATTTGTGAAAATGTTTATAAACAACAATCTGAACCTTTGATGCCATCACTTAGAAAGAAAATG
>PVKA01005517.1:22054-89944 GCA_004027165.1 Ctenomys sociabilis
GGAAGGAAGGAAGGAAGGAAGGAAGGAAGGAAGGAAGGAAGGAAGGAGATATTAGACAAAATAGATAAATAAATCTATTGGATTCCAATCAGTATTACGAAGTGCCTCAGACATAAACTTCCACTGTCAGGCCACTCAGTGGTCTAGCTCCTTCTGTGGGCTGAAGTGGGATCTGTCCTATGTGTGCACTGTGGTAAAGTAACCGTGCTGTCTCACACTGGCAACTGCCCCATTCAACAGCGTACGCAAGAGATCAGATCCAGCCAACTGCCTGCTCAAGATATTTTCTTTTGTTTACTTTTTTTTATGTATTTGGTACAGAGTCTCACTATACAGCTCAGCTCAGACTCACAGTGATCCTCCTGTTTTCAGCCTCCCCAGCACTGGGATTACAGGCATGTGCCACCACCCCCAAACTTGGTGTCCTGCTCAGTGCACCCGGGGAGGGGCCGGCCCGGCATGAGGTCCCAGGGATTGAACCCCAGTCCGTGCTCTTGCCTAAGCAGGCGCTTAGTCTGCTGAGTTATGCTTGCCCAAATATTAAGCCGCACCAAAGGAGAATGATGGATGCCGCTTCCTTATAACCTCATTCAGTCAGCATAATACTAGATTTCTTAATTTTTACCATTCAGATGAGTGAAAATGACTTTATTTGTATTTTAGTTTACATATCATTAGTTATACATAGTTTTTTTTTTGTAATCAAACTCAGGACCTTGCCCTTGCCAGGAAGATGCTATGCCACTAAGCCCAGTTATAGCCCCAGTTATGCACAGTTTTTATTTTTTGTAGCTGATTTTTCTTCTGATAAAAATCAGTTTGTTTTTTGAACTGGGAATCTAATATATGTTTATTATTTACATATATGTGTGTATATGGCATATAGACCTTGCACTTGGCAGGTGGGCACTGTGCTGCTGAGCTAAATCCTCTGCCCCCAGTTTGTTTTTCTAATGGGTTTCTATTTAATTGATTTGTGGAAGCTATTTGCATCTCCTGGAATTTTACTACTTTGATATGTATCTTGCAAATATCCTCTTCGCATCTTTTTGTTTTCTTTTCTTTTTGAGGGGGTGCTGGGGACAGGCCCCAGCTGTGCCACAGCTGGGCAAGTGCTTTGCCTAGCCCTCCCCTCCTCTGTTGTCTCTCCTTTAACTTCTTTGTGTTTTTTTTTTTTTTTTTGAGTGAGGCAATTATTTATTTTAAAATTTTTATTAGTGCACATTTGCAGATCTATCTATCTATCTATCTATCTATCTATCTATCTATCTATCTATTGTCTATCAAGACAGGGTTTTGATACATTGCCGAGTTGGCTTTGAACTCCTGGGCTCAAATAATCCTCTGGAACAGCTAGGATGATAGTTGTGCACCATCACACCTAACTTTGAGGTGTTTTTAAATTGTGTGCCAATATAGGTAACAAAAAATTATCATTTTAGCAATTGAGAAGTATACAATCCAGTAGTATTACATTTATAATGTTGTGAATCATAAGCACTACTTTAAAAAACAAAAACAAAAAAACAAAAGCAGGGTAAAAAACCACACTAATAATATGTTCAGAGGGCGCTGGCCAGATCCATACACATCAGGTGGAGGAGAGGTGCCAGCTTCCACTTGGTCCTGGGCTGTGTTCCCAACCTCTTCATCCCATGCCTTTTGGGGACAGGGAAGAACAGGGGACATATTCATAAAAGAAAGCCCTCTCCCTTCCTGCACCGGTCTTTCTTTGATGGTACTAAAGGGCAACATTTTAGGAGTCCCCCACAGTCACTGCTCCAGCTCTGAGCTCTGGAGACGGAGGTCACCAGATACCCTGTGCCCCACCCCCACCAGGTCCCCTCTCGTTTCTCTCCTTCCATCCAGGAAATGCAGGTGCTGATCGTTCAGTGTGTCTCGTTCTCCATGCAGGCAGAGGAAGGATGAAGATTTGGGTCTGAGAGGAGTGGTGTGAGGTTAATAGATGCTCTGTGGGAGATGGGTTGAAAAGCTTACCAATGCCTGCTCATGCTTTGCTGAATACCTTATCTTACTGTTGCTAGAAGTACAGGAGTAAGATGCTGGAGGGGGCCAGCAGTACCTCTCAGGGTGGCTGTGTACCTTCATACTTCCATGGTCTTGGCCAAGCAGGAGGACAAGGAAGCCTCGCAGCTCTGCATGAAATTTACCTCCATTCAGGGCTGTTTTTACCAAATATAAGAGCTGGATTTTCTTATAACAACACTTCACTGCATTTGCTTTTTTCTTTTTTTTTGGTGCAGGGTCTCACTATGTATGCAGCCCACACTCATAGTGATCTTCCTGCTTTTTGCCTCCCATGTGCTGGGATTACAGACGCGCGCCACCACGCCCGGATTGCATCGCCGGCTCAGCGCACCCGAAGGCAGGGCCGGCGCGGCTGGGGGAACCAAGGATCGAACACTGGTCCCTGCGCTTACCTAAGCAAGCGCTTAGTCTGCTGAGCTATGCCGCTGGCCCTAACAACACTTCACTGCACGTTTCCACACTGTCCTCTCCTGATGTCCTCTTCCCTGGAGCCTGGTAAGGCACTGACAGGGTATGGAGATTCAGGCATGGTCCAGCTGGCAGGCAGAGGAGAACCTGTACGATTCCTCCGAGCCTCGCATCTCCCCACCACTGCTCAGTGCCCTGGTTACCAGGTCCCACAGTGAGAGGGATTTTAGGTCCATGACGTGCCCGTGGTCAGTGCTCAGGAGTCATCTCTTGGCTGTGGCGGTTGCTGCTATTTCCCATTCCATGGAAGGGAAGAGCTGAGAAAGGGTGAGTCCAGGGAGGGTGGGCTAGAACTGCAGGAGGAATGCCAGTGACCTGAAGTGGCAGCCGGTCTCTGGTGCTTCGTACCCTTCCAAACCAGGGCTGCTCTGGCCTGCCCATCCTCTGCTGTAACTGGCCTCCTTATGTGCCTTTCCCCTCTGTGCTGTCTGCTCTCTGCTACCAGATATTGCCATATTCCAAAAATAAAGGATAAGGGTAACAGGCACTCAGCTCCTTGGAGGTCCCTCCTTCCACCCTGAGCTTTAGGGCTGGGGAACTAAACTGCTCCCCTCCAGAACCCCTTCCACCTTAGCCTGCTGCTTATTCCCTATCTCAGAACAGTGATTTGGATTCAATGCTCTGTGACCTCCAGCCGCTTCACTTATTCTTCTCCTGACCCCTCCTAGCCCCTTTCAGACCTGGGGGACTTAAAGGTCTCTTACTGTTTTTATTAACCTGAAGATAGAGGCTGGGAGCAGGGCCATCCCACAGGCTCCGTCGGCTTTCTTGGCTGAGGGGAAGTTGGGTATAAGCAGGCTGTACTGCCTGGCCAAATAAATCAAAACCACAAAGAAAGTTGGCCTGAGGCTTAATGGCTCACATACAGATCCTGGATGCTGTGGGTTGGGGTTAGGTTTTTATTTCTATTTGTGGGTGGGTGGGTGGGGGAGTGGGACAAGGTCCTGCTAGGCAGTTCAAGCTGGCCTTGAATTCACTATGTGACCTTACTGAATCCTGGAATTACAGGTGTGTGCAACCATGGTTGGCAGGGTTTTTATAAAAAATTGTATCAAAATATAGGTAACATAAAGATTGTAAGTTTAGCCATGTTAAAGTGTACAATTCAGTGAAATTAATTCCATTTACAACGTCATACACCATCACTACTATTTTTAGCCTTCTTTCCCTGGTACCAGGGGATTGAACCACAGAGCTTTCACACTGAGCTATATTCCAAGCACTTTTTATATCTTTTAAAAAAGGATTTAGTACAGGGTCTACAGGGTCTCACTATACAGATCGGACTCACAGTGACCCTCCTGTTTTCAGCCACCCAAGTGCTGGGATCACAGGCACGCACCACCACACCCAGCCTCAATTGTCATCTCAGGGGACCCTGGGGGTAGGGCCAGCACTGCATCTGCCTAAGCAGGCGCTTTAGTCCGCTGAGCTCTATGGCCAGCCCCCAAGCACTTTTTAAACATTTGGGTTTTTTTGTTTGTTTGTTTGTTTGTGTTTTGGTTTTGTTTTGGAGATAGAGTCTCACTAAGAAATTAAGTTGTCCAGGCTAGGCTCAAACTTGCAATCTTCCCATGTCAGTCTCCCACTAATATTTTTTACTATCCCAAATAGGAATTCTGTGAACATTAAGGGATAATTCCTCCCTCTTCCTACCCCCCATCAGGTGGTAAGCTTTAATCTGTGTTCTGTCTCCACGATTTGCCTATTTTGTGTATTTACTACAAGTGGAATCATACATTTTCCTTTTAATGTCTTATTTATTTAGCATATATTTTCAAGGTCCATCCACACTGTAGCAGAACTTCATTCCTTTTTGCTCTTTCATGCCAAGGCCTGAGCCCAGGGCTTCACGCGTGTTAAGCATGTACCCTACCTCTACACTACACACCTAGCTCAGGAATTTTGTTCTTTTTCACAAATGAATAATATCCCATTTTCACAAATGAATAATATCCCATTTCACCTTTTGGACCTTATGACTGATGCTGCTGTAAACATGGGCGTGCCTGCATCTGTTCAAGCCCCTGCTGCAGGACACTGTGGGTATGTACCTGGGAGTGGAATGGGTGGGCCACGTGGTTGTTGTATGTTTAACCTTTTGAGAGACTTCCACCAGTAGTGCACTAGAATTGTTTTTTCTACATTCTTGCAAATACATGTTTGTTATTTACATATATGTGTGTATATATCACATAGATATGTGTGTATCATGTGTCATAAAATAATATATAATATATGCATGTCATTATATATTTTATATGCATATATATGTATATCATTATATATATATATATATATATATATATATATATATATATATATGTATATATATGCATTGTTTTTCCCTACTGGGGATTGAACAACTCAGGGCCTTTTCTCATCAAGGGCCAGGACATAGCTCAGCAGTCTGAGCATCTCCCTGGTAAGCACAGGGTCCTGAGTTTTCTATTTGATTGCTGTATGTGGCACCAGCTCTGGAACCCTGGATGCACTGTGCTGACCACTGAAACTGGGTGTGATGATGCATACCTGTAATCCCAGTGTTGGGGAGTCTGAGACAGGAGGATCACTATAAGCCCTAGCTGTGTAGACAGTCTCTGTATGAGATAACTATATAAACAAAAGATCAAAATAAAGTAAAATAAAATTTTTTTTATCTTGAGACAGGGCTCTCACTAAATTGTCCAAGATGGGCTTGAACTTGGGATCTTTAGCCTCATCCTTCCAAAGTGCTGGGATTATAGTTGTGCACCACCAGGGCCTATCTATTATACTTACTTATTTTTTCTTTTTCTTGTCTATGCTTTGGGTGTCATATCCACAGACTCATTGCCAATTCAAATGGCATTCTTTTCTTCACTGACTCTTCGAGTTAAACAATTTTAACTTATTTAGGTCTTTGATCTATTTTGAATTAATTTTTATTTTTTATTTTGTTTTTTGAGACAAAGTCTTGCTATGTAGTACAGGATGTCCTTAAGCTCACTATGTAGCCCAGGATAGCCTTAAATTCTTGGCAACCCTCTTGCCTCAACCTCCCCAGTGCTTGGATTAAAGGCATACACTACCAAGCTGAGCTCATTTTGAGTTCATTTTTTAAAATGGTGTGAGGTAAGGTTCCAGCTTTTTATCTATTTATTTATTTATGTTGTTGTTGTTGTTGGTGGTGGTGGTGGTAGCAAGGATCAAACTCAAACTCAGGACCTTGTGCTTGCCAGGAAACCACTTATTCAACTGAGCTATCTCTTCAGCCCCCTCCAACTTTATTCTTTCGCATAGACTTTTACTTGTCATAAGTGAAGAGAATGTTTCCATTGAGTTTGCTTAGCATCTGTATTAATTCTCCAGAAAGACAAAATCAGCAAGATAGGTAGATAGATAACAGACCTTTTTTTTTTTTTTTTTTTTTTTTGGCAGAACTTAGGATTTAACTCAGGCCCTTGTGCTTGCCAAGCAAGTGCTTATTCTACTGAGCTATCTCTCCAGTCCCTGGGGTGTTTTTTAGAGAACTAGCTCCTATGATTTTGAAGCCCGAGCAGGCCATCTGAAAGCTGGCAGCAATTGATTGGCTCAGATCAAGTCTGAAGATCTTAGGAGCAGGGAAGCCAATGGTGTGACTCTTTGTTCCAGTCCAAAGTCTAAAGAACTGATGGTGTAACTCAGTCTGAGGCTAAAGGCCTAAAAAAAAGCATGGGGGTTATCTGACTTGAGAGAACATGGTATCTGGTAAGAACAGGTGAGTCACTGGGGGCTGTCCCAGAAGAGCATATCTCCCCCACCCCCAGCTCCTCCCTTATTTCTTTCTGCTTCCCAGAGTGATTTTAAAAGTTTTAAATTTTACCAACAAGGAGACCTATACAAAGTCGGGGCCTACAAAGTTATAGCAGAGGAAACCTTGGTTGTTGAAAAGATTAGCAATAAAAAGCCTAATGCTTTACAATAGGACAGTAGAAAAGATGACTTGAGGGATTCAAGGGACCACATAAAATCCCACCCTTTGAAGGCTGAGTTGCAAAAGTGAGACTTTGCTTGAGAATAGTCCCACAGCACCTTGCTTGTGAAGGGCCATCTAGAGAATTGGTTCCTAAGAAATTAGCTCTCCAGTTTTTGGCTTACAGTTCTTGGTCATCTAGTTACAGTACTCAGAGGCCTCTATAGGTGCAATTCAATCCCAGGTGCTAGACAAAGAGCTACAGGATTTAATGTTTTCCCTCTTAGGTTTTGGTCATATTGGTTCAGTGTCTCTTTTTCTCCCTTTTAGAATGAGAATGTTTACTCTGTGTTATCATATGTTGGCAGTGTTTTACTTTGATTTTTACAGGGGCTCACAGCCAAGAGTTTTGAGTCTAAGAGGAGCCTTTGGACTTAGACTTTTCAACAGTGCTGGATCTTCAGCAGCTCTTAGAGATGGACTATATTTTTGCATAAAAAGATGTGCATGAGTCTTGTGGAAACAAGGAGCAGAATGTTATGAATTAGATCTAAAATGCCCCAAGAGTCTCAAGCAATCACAGATAGAACTTTAGAAGTTGGATTGTGGAGATTTATACTAGATTTGCTGCTAAAAGGCAGGGTCTGTAGGAAAAGGTGGGTCACTGGGATGTGGCCTACAAGGGTTTGTCTCCCTCTCGGGCTTTATCTCTATTTCTCTCTACTTCCTAAACACCGTATCCTGAACAGCTTTCCTCTGCCATACATCCTGCCTTGGAACCAGCAGCATAGAAGTGAAACCTCTACAAACTGTGAGCTAAAGCAGACTTCTCCCTTAAGCTGAGGGTGCTGATGTTCACTCAGTGATGAGAAAGTGGCTCTGGCCACACTCTCTTTCATCAACACTATCAGATATACCCAGAAAGGATGCTGTACCTAGCTGTGAACCTTTAATCCAGTGAAGATGACACTGACAATTAACCATTACAGCACTCTTGCCAAAAATCAATTGCAGATGTATGTTTATTTCTGGGTTTCAGTTCTACTCTATTGAGCTATGTCTATCTTTAGTATCATACTGTTTTGACTAAAATTTTGGATAATTCTCTTGCATCTAGGAGACATCTAATCAAGGCGCAAGCTTCAAACTGTATTCGAAGTACTTTAGGTCTCAAATCATGATATAATAATTTCTATATTTAATGAATTTTTCTTATTTATTTTTTGGCAGAGCCAGGGATTGAACTCAGACACTGGTGCCTGCCAGGAAAGTGCTTATTCCACTGAGCCATCTCCCCAGTCCCAGAATTTTTCTTATAAAAGTAATTCACAATAAGTTGAAGACAGGTAAAATGTAAAAAAATAAAAATTTGTCTTCATATATTATTGGTAATTTTAAGTAAAAAGTATTTTTGGTGGTACTTGGGACTGAGCCTTGCAGTGCTCTACTACTGAGCTGCCTCCCTAGCCCTTTTACTTTTATTCTGAGATAAAGTCTTGTTAAGTTGCCCACTCTAGCTTCAAAAATAAGATCTGTCTGCATCATCTCTTGAGTAAACTGGGATTAAAGATACACACCATCACACTTGGCTTAAGCAAACATCATGATATAGTCTTTCATGTTCTAAAGACAAAATAAATGTTTAGTCAAAGTCAAACTTTTCTTTTCTTGGGCCAGGGAGATAGCTCAGTACAAATAAATGCTTGCCTGGCAAGCAGGAGTTCAATCCCTGGTACCGCCCAAAACAAAACAAAAAACCCTTTTTTTTTTCTCATGCACTACTTAGGCCAAGTGGCACAGGTCTATAGTCACAATGCTGTGGAAGACTAGCATAGGAGAACAGCACATTGGAGGCCAGCCTGGACAACTTAGTGACTTAGCAAAACACTGTCCTGAAATAAAATAAAAATAAAAATGAGCTGGGGATGCAGCTGAGTGAGAAGGCCCTGGATTCAATCTTCTGTACTACAAAACACCCTCCAAAACAACTCACAAACAAAATGATTTAAATAGTGTTCTGTGAGTCAAAAAAAGAATTAGGAAAAACTGCTTCCATTATAACTTCTCACCTGACACAAAGAGCACGCCACATTTGATAGCTGGGCATAGCCATTTTCCAAGGCACGTGAGCACCTGAGCAAGTTGGTGAGTCCGTAAAGTAAATGTATCTCTGTTACCAACTGGCCCTGGGTCTCCACGGCACTATATGCCTTTCTCCTGGGTGTGCTTTCTGGTGAATTTACCACCCCCCAACCTCCTGTAACAGAAATACTCCTTCAATAGATAGGCCAGGCCTGGCAAGTGCAGGGTCCTGAGTCAATTCCCAGTACTGCAAAAACAAACAAACAAACAAAAACAAAACAAAAATCCAAACAAACAAACAACAAAACAAAAACAGGCATGCCAGACCTAGCACTGTCCCAAGGAGAACCCACAGATCACAGTATGGTGTGATGACTGTGGGGTGAGAAGGTGTGTGGGGCTGTGGGCCCCAGATCGTGTGGCAGAAGCCTTAAGTCATTGCAGGTACAAGGAAGTGTTTATGGAGATGATATATGAAGACACCAGGGCTGGCTTGAACTGAAGCTGTTGTAAACCTCAGCGCGTGTAGCCAGATCACTGAGTGGTTCACTATAGCTTCCAAGCTCAGCAAGGTACACTGTCCTTGGTATCACTAGCTTTAATGTTTCCACTGCTTGTGGTCCCTCTGTACCAGATCACAACGAACCTAAAAAATCTGTAGGGCCTGAAAGGTTGCTCTACATACACCAGATTTTCCCTTCCCTTAGGGTGGCTTGGCCTTCACTCAAGAACTTCCTGGGCCTTACCCACAGTTCCCCAGGGTAAGGCTGGGCCAGTGTCTCTTCTTTCATTTCTTATCTCAGACTGAGTCTACAGAAGTCGGGACAGGCAGGGACCTTTAGAAAGTTTTATTACAGTTCCCGGCAGCCCTTGATTGCTCCCCAAGAGGCTGCCCGAAAAATCACTGGGCCCTGAGTCAGGACACTGGGTTGCTGGCCAGCTCAGCACTCACTCCTTGCAACCTCAGGCAATCAAGTCCTTCCTTTCTTCTGGGCCAGGGAGTTTCCAAATAAAACCAATTGCATCCCTCTACTCTTAGGGTTCTAAAATTTCCAGCTACCAACTGGGCCCCTTAATCCCTATTTCACCCTTGCCCTCCATTGGCTGTTCTTGCAGTTCTGAACCTGCTGGGAAAGTCGAATCCCCCCGGACTAGGTTTTCCCAGTTTAGAGTTTTTTTCTCTCCCTCTGCTAACTCTGATTTAATCCTCACAAACCAGACTTGTTGCCATATCTCTGAAAAGCGGGTCTCTTCCCTTCGATCTAGTCCGCCCCTCTGCTTTTGTCAGGCTGCATGTGCCTCGTGTGTCCTCTTGGAGTTCACGTTCAGGTGTCCAGAACCCGGCCAGGACCACGGGTAGCTGGTGACCGTTTTCTTTTGAAATTAGGGCGGGCCGCGGCAGGGGTTAAAGAACTGGGCCTAGAGGTCCCGCCCGCGGAGCGCGCCAGCGGCCGAAGAGGAGGTTGCCCCGGAGGCTCTGAGTCTGAGAGGTCGCCCTGGAGGCGCCAAACCTGGGCCCCTCGATCACCTCTGGCATCAACAGGAGCCCCTCCGAGGAAGACGCTTTGGTGGGCCCCAGCGGCGCAGGACCTGAGACGGCTTTCGCCAATCCGCGTGAAGCGCCCCCTCGTGCGCACACTTGGTACGACCCGGGGATTCCCCCGCGCAGCCGTGACGTCAGGGGTCTCCTCGAGGCCACGCCCGACTGGTCGGGCCGCGCCTTCCGCTGAAGGGACAGCGCTCGCAGCGGGATCGAGGCTGCGGCCATGGCGGGGTCCGAGGGCCCCTGCGTCCGAGCCGCCCTCTGGAAACGCCACATCATGAGACAACTGCGGCAGCGGGACCGCACGCAAAAGGCGCTCTTCTTGGAGCTGGTGCCGGCCTGTAAGTGCGCCCTGGGGGGCCTTGAAGGTGCCTTGGAGAAGAGGAGCACCTGGCACTCGGAGAGGGTTTGTTTCGCTGCTCTGGGGCGCTGTTTCCTCCAGCGCCCTCTCGCTCCTGCGGCCCTGTACCTTATGCCTCCAACCTGGCCACTCTCCACTTCCTAGAGGGCAGGATTCCTGCCTCTTAATCCAGGATCTGCCCTCCTGGTCTCCCTCAAGGCTTGGCTGTGCCTCCCGCGAACGGATGCATTTGTCTCTAGCGTTGGTCTGCAGTGTCGCCAGTCCCCGACAATCCACAGGGTAGGTAGGGTCTGATTAATCCATTTGGTCCGCGTGGGCCAGTGGAGAAAGGCAGAACAGTTCAGAGTAGCGACTTGTTAGCAGGTCCTGCAATGGAGGAAACTGAATCTCAGGCTCTGCCACTGATAGGTGATCCTGGCCGAAGTTCCTGGAGTCCTTCGGTGCCCAGCCCACCCATGCCTGAGGGAGCAACAGGGGCCTGAATTTCTTGAGGACGCTAGCTGAGCTCTGGGAAGTAAGACTTTCCAAGAGCTCTTTCTGGGCTGCTGGTCAGGGGGAGGTGTGGCAACAGGTGTGCTTATGTGTAGGGCCTCTGATCATATGAGATCCTGTGGCTGAGGCTGCAAGTCTAGCCACAGTCTCTGCAGCTCCATTGCACCCACACGTTTACATCTGTTCATATCCTGGGAAATTTAACTGGAACCTTCCAGGTGCAGGCAGATCCTCTCCCATCAGGGTTGGGAGGGAGGCCAGTGGCTTTTCCACTGCTCAGATGGGTTATGGGTCTTCTGGTTAGAGAAAGGACTACATATATCCCCTCCCCAGCTGAAAATCCAAGGGCCTATAGAGACTGAGGTACTGAAATGAGATCCCAAAGGTCCAGTCATCTCTATGGTCTTGGGCAGTTCAAGCCTCTTGTCCCAAATGTCATGTTTTATGTCTGCAAATCAAGCTCAGTGGGCTTTTGGATCTATTGGGGTGTGGTAGCAGTGCAGTTCTCTGAGGGCTAAGGTGGGGTTTTGAGTGAGGACTAGGTCAGACCCAGGGATCCTAGTGACTGAGGAGCCTTGGCTTACCACCATCAGTCTAGAGAAGACAAGGTAGTGGAGATGGATAGTGTGTGTGTGTGTGTGTGTGTGTGTGTGTGTGTGACCCAGGGTCAAGCTATCTACCTAAGGAGGTTTGTTGGATAATTGCTCAAGGACTTTTTTTTTTTCTCAAGGACTTTCTGTTTTGAGCTGGGGCTACTTTACACCAACTTTGAGGAAGTTAGGATTACTTTAGTGGAAGTTAGTCACTCCTTGGAGAGGAAGTGACTGGCTGATGGCCAGAGGCAGGTGAAGCTTTTTTTTTTTTTTTTTTGAGACAGTATCTCACTATGTAGTTCAGACAGGCCTTGAGCTCACAGTTGATCCTCCTGCCTCAGCCTCTGGAGTGTTGGCATTACAAGTGTGTGCCACTGCACCGGATCTAGGTGAAGCTTTTCATTTGTGGCATTTTGTTCTGGAGCTGAGCCCTGCCTGAGGCCAGATGAATCAATTTCACTTTCCTCTGTACCTTGCCAGCCGTCACTGTTCCCAGCAGTGGTTTTCCTTCTGTCCTGTGAGAGCAGCCTCTTTTACTGGGTGGGCCCAGGGGGGGGTCTGAGGCAAAGCTGTGAAAAGGACCAGTATCCTGAGGAGGCTTGTGCCAGCAGAAGGCCCTGTTGAGCAGCACAATACCCCTCAGGCAAGTGGTAGAGTACACTCCCCAGGAGCTTGCCTAGCCCAGCATCCCTGGAATCTCACATCCCTCCCTCCCCACCAGAGGTGACTTCCAGGCCAGTGGTCTCCTAGGGCATGTCTGTCTCTGCCCCAGGCTCACCCTCTTGCACCCTCAGACAACCATCTCCTGGAGAAGGCTGAGCTGCTGGCCAAGTTCTCAGAGAAGCTGCAGCTGGATCCCAGTGAGGTTGTCCCTGCCCTCCATGAGGGCTCCTGGTGAGTATATATAGTGGGCTCTCAGTGCCTGGACCTGCTTCTCCCACCTGGGTTCATTTTCTCCTAGTACCTCATTTCCCATTTTCCTTAATCCCCACCCCAGCTGCCTAGTGCCTTTCTCCTTACCCCTCACTCCCTGCATTTGCCTGTCTCCTTCCCCACAACCCTGTCCTCCCCTTCTCAGTCTTTGCTCATCTCCTGGTTACTTATTGAATGCCTACAGGAAAGGTCCAATTCCATGCCAAAGAAGGGGTGAAAACAAGAGCCAGGGATGGATTGGGCCAGGTGCTTCTTGATAAGGGTCCTTAGCCAGGAAACCCAAGGCCTGGACAGTCCCAGAGCCCAGGAGTCACAGAAGCTCATTTCTGAGACTTGACTTTTCCTTGCTTGCTTGCTGGCTTCTACCTTCCCCAGGAGAAAGTTAATGGTGCTTGGGCTATGGAGATAGCTCAGCAGTGTAAGCACCTGCCTAGGCAAGTGCAAGGACCTGGGTTCAATTCCTGGTACCAGATCCCTGGTACTGTATGCCATGCGGATATACCAAGCCAGCCACCAAGACTGGGCATGCCTATAATCCCAGTGCTGTGGATCCTCCTGAAACAGGAGGATCATTATGAGTCCAAGTTTCATAGTGAGACCCTGTACCAAATACATAAAATTAAAAAAGCAAAAGAAAGTTAATGGCTCATATTTCAGGTCATATTGGAGACCTTTGGGCCCTGGGATGAGTGGGAGGAGGTGGTTAGGATCCTGAGCACCACTCGTCACTTGGCAGGGAAGAGGAGTCAAGGCCTGACTCAGATGGAGTCTCGTCGCCAGTCACTCTGAAGGTGAAGTGGCAGCAAGAGGAGGAAGGGCTGCGGCTGGTCTGTGGTGAGGTAAGCTAGGCAGGGATGCAAGAAGGGGACAGGGCCAAGATCCAAAATTTTGCAGTAGGTAGCTACAGTTTTCCAAAGGTGCCAGTGAGCACGCAGTATCTGCTGTGTTAGCCACAGTGAGCCCAGCGGTGCCGGAGTGAGCGCCCATGTGTCTCAGACCCTGACTAAGGAGGTCAGAGTGGCATTCCAGGGTGAAGTGACAGTAGCAGGGGCTGGAGAGAGATGAGATCTCAGGGAAGAGAGTGGGTGTGCTGGGGCCTGGCAGCCTGGCCTCCCTTCCTGGTGGTTTAGCCTACTTGCTCACTTGCGCTCTCATGTGTCCACCCCTTGTGCAGACAAGCCCCGGGTCCAGCACCACGTAATACACGTGTGCAGGCTGCCTGAGGCTGAGGTACTCCATGGCAGGATGAAGTACCTCTCTCTCCTGACATGACTGCCCTTCCTGTGAGTGGTGTCTCTTGGCTCCTGTTCCATGCTAGTCCCTTCATTCTGTGGCTTTTGCTTCTGAGCTTGCTTCTCTGGCTCCTCTCCTCTTCACTGCCTCTATTCCTTTAAATGTGGGTGTTCGTGGAGCTGAGTGGGCTCTCTGGCCAGCATTTGCTGACTTGGCCGACTCCTAGGTCTGCCTGCAGCCCAGCCTTGCCTGAGCTCTGCACTTTGTTGTTCAGCTGCTTTCTTGACATCACATCTACAGTTACCATCTCCTGCTAGTTCAGCCAACACCACATCGAGAGTTGACCCCCTGCAAAAGCTGGACTGTAGATTATCTCTCAGTTAATCCTCTACAACTTCATAGTTGCAAAAGAGGAAACTGAGGCTTCAGGAGGTAGCGCCTGCTTGAACCTCCTGTCCCCTGCCTGTGATCTCCATTCGTTCTTTCTATAAATAAGAACAGTTATCAACAAGTACGTATTAACAGTTGGGACATACGAGGTATAGAGAGTGCAGCCAGAAACACAGCCTAGCCCTGTGGAGTTTCCACAGGACAAGATGGAGGGCTCTGTGTCTATAGCACGTCAGGTGACCTGCCCAGCACAAGTGTGGAAATGGGCTAGAAACACAGCGGGGCACCTCTTCCCCCAGTGTCGCTGTGTGTTTGCAACTTAATGCGTGACATTATCACATGTGCAGCATTGTGTAACCATCAGCACTGTTTCATCACAGGATCTTTTTTTTTTTTTTTTCTTTTTGAGACAGGGTCTCACTATGCAGTTCAGGCTGGCCTTAAGCTCACTTTGTAGCTCAGGCTGGCCTCGAACTCACAACAATCCTTCTGCCTCAGCCTCCTGAGTGCTGGGATTACAGGCCTGCGCCACCACGCCTGGCTCACAGGATCTTCTTGCTACCTTTATTTATTTATTTATTTATTTATTTATTTAGTGGTACTGGGGATTGAATTCAGGATGCTGTGCTTGCCAGGCAGGAACTTATTCTACTGACCTATCTTTTGGGCCCAAGTATCTGTTTTTTTTTTTTTTTTTTTCTTTTTTTGTGGTACCAGGGATTGAACTCAGGACCTTGCACTTGCCAGGCAGATGCTTATTCTACTGAGCCATCTCCCTGGCCCTGCTTCTTCTTTTTAGTCACCCTAACCTCCCTCCTTCCTTATTTTTATTTTTATTTTTTGGCTGAACCAGGGATTGAACTCAGGCCCCTATGCTTGCCAGGCAAGCACTTGTTCTACTGAGCCATCTCCCCAGCCCCTCTCCCTGCCTCCAGTCATCTCTAACTAGTGGTAACTACTAATCCAGGTTTTACTTCTGTCACTTAAATTTTGAGAAGTATCAAATAAAAAGTAATGAATGGTAAAAATGCAGATGGCAGGCAAGGAAGTAAGGTAATGATTGGATTGCTCAGTGGTGAAAAAACTGTCATAATGGCCTGCTAGAAAAGTAAGAGTGAGGGGCTGGGGAGATGGCTCAGTGGAATAAGTGCTTCCCTGGCAAGCACAAGGGCCTGAGTTCAATCCCCAATTCTGCAAAAAAAAAAAAAAAAAAAAAAAAAAAGTAAGTGTGCGAGGTCCCTCCCCAGTCCTGCACAGTGAGTTGTGTCAGTGCAGTCTGTCTTTACCAAGAAAAAAGTGAAAAAATACCAGGACCAGGTTAACAGCCCCCAATTTATTTATAGGCTGGAGGTGTGCAGAGTCCGTGGGCCACATGTGCCTCTTGCTACCTGATAGACAGTGCCTTACCTGGGATCTATCTCCCCAAAAGACCCCTCAGCAGCAGCAGGAGGGAAAAGGCCTCTCTGGCTCTCCACTAAAGGGTTGCTGAGTGAGGCAGGGGTACTGATGAGATGACCTGCACCCCACTTTCTGGGCTGTAGGCAACTCCATTCAGTCTGGCTCTGTATTCCCACGTACCGGTCTTAGCCTTGTGTGCCTCTGCCCTGATACCTGTGACAAATTACTTAACCTATCAGTGTCCCCATCAGTAAAGTGAAAATTGCAGCGCTTACCTTATGATGTGATTATGGAGATTATGAGTTAATATTTGTAGAATGCTCAGAATAAGGCATGGCACAGGTAATTGCTAAGATGAACATTTCCTGGTATTTGAAACATCTCTCATAATTGGTGTTACCCGATGAGGTAAGCACTATCATTCTCATTTTACAAATGAGGAAGAAACCATCGCTCTTTCTCTTCCTGTGAGTGGCTTGAGGTGACCTGTGAAAGTGGTTTGCTACTCTCTTGACCTAGAAAACCCACAAAATCGTGCAAATCAAGAGGTTCAAATATTCCCATTCACTTTAAGAACGTGTATGAAACTGCCCAGGCCATTAAGGGTCTGCACATCCAAAAGGCCACCGAGTATCTGAAGGATGTCACATTAAAGAAGCAGCGTGTACCTTTCTGGCATTACAATGGTGGAGTTGGTAGGTGTGTCCAGGCCAATAAGTGGGGCTGGACCAGGGTCAGTGGCCCAAAGAATGCTGAATTTTTGCTGCACATGCTCAAATATGCAGAGAGTAATGCTGAGCTTGAGGGTTTAGATGTAAGTTCTCTGGTTAGTGAACATATCCCGGTGAACAAAGCACCCAAGATGCAGCACCGCACTTAGTGAGCTCATGACCGGATTAACTCACCCATGAGCCCCCCGCCATGCTGAGAAGATTCTTACTGAAAAGGAACAAACTGTTCCTAAACCAGAGGAGGAGCTTGCACAGAAGAAAAAGAGATCCCAGAAGATACAAAAACTTATGGCATTGGAATAAATTAAGCATAAAATAAATGCAAATAAAATTTTTTAAAAATGAGGAAAAATCAGAATCCTCATTTGAGAGGAAATGAAGAGATGAAATGTCACAAAGATGCTATGTTGCTTAGGCTGGGCTGGAACTTTCCATCCTCCTACTTCACCCTCCCAGGTTGCTGGGATTACACGGGGGAGCCACCATACCTGGCTGGCTGCAGCAGTGCATCCTAAACCTCACTGCCTGTCAGGTTTCTTGTCGGGAAGGGGTGGGCGTGTGGGGGTAACGGGTAACAGGAGCCAGGTGTGAGTCCTACAGAGGTACCCATGACCACCTGTCTGACCTCTCCCCGAAGATGGCCTACCAGGTGGTGGAGAAGAGCGCAGCTATGTGCACCCAGCAGTTGCAGCTGGAGGAGCGGCAAGGCAGGTGAGGCACCCAGAGAGGGACCATCCTTGCTCGAGGCAGGGGTGGTGGCGGTGGCATCGTGGGACCTGAGCTTTCCCCAGGTCATTTATTGAATGGTCCTCTGACCTGAGCCTGGGGCACAGGACTTCAGGTGGAGCTCTGAGGCTCGGCTTGGTTGAAGATGTGGGGCAGCCATCTGGAAAAGCTATGTGGCTGAGGGCAGGTTTATCAGCCCGGAGGCCCAGTCCCACAGGGCGGTGACCCAACTGTGGCCTTCCCTGCCCTGCAGGCTAGCAGCTCTGGAGGCCCAAGTGGTGGAGCTGCAAGAGGCACGGGCCCAGCAGGCCCAGCAGGTGCAAGAACAGCTGGCGAAGAATTTGGCACAGCGGGCAGCCTATGAGGATCTGCGCGTGCGCGCCAGGGATCAGGAGGCAGCTCTGCGCAGGCTCCAGGAGGAGGCCAGCAGCCTGCTGGAGCGGCTAGTGCAGCTCAAGGCACGTGCTGCCATCGAGCGCAACCTGCGCCTAGAGCGCCGGGAGCGGTGAGGGCACGCGAGTAGTTCCCTTCTTGGTAGATCTGCTGCCCCTTTGGGTAATAAGCCTTGCCTCTCTGGGACACCCTCCCCACCTCACCACTGCTCAGAGAGAAGACTGGCTTTGGCTTTGCCCTTGTTTAAAAAGGTCCAGCCAGCAGGTAGGCTCTCTAGGGAGAAGGGACAGAGTCTGGCCAAAGCCTGAAGGCAGGGTGTCTTGTGCTTTACCTCAGGGGCAAGCTTCATGGTAGTCCTCACTTTAGGAGGCTTTTCTTTCCCCAGGGCCAATCAGGCTCGGGTGTCCCAGGAGCTGAAGAAGGCTGCCAAGCGGACTGTGAGCATCAGCGAGTAAGAATGGGGACAGGCCAGGGTGTGACTGCTGGCTGTCTTGCCTCTGCCCACAATTGTCCTTTGATCCCTGTGCCCAACTAACTCACCTGGAGACCCTATACCTGCCTGTTCCCATGCTCGGCCACAGTCCCAGCGTGCACAGGTGATACGGCCACCAAGCCAGCATGTGTGCCTGGTACTCATCCTCCCACACCGACCCCTCACCTCCACCATGTCTGTGCTGGGGCAGGGAGGGGCTGGCCTGGTTCCTTGGCCTTTCTGAGCTTCATTCCCATTCCTAGGGTCCCAGACATCCTAGGCAAAGGGATCAGGGAGGGCACAGAGACGCTGTCCCTGGCTGCTGAGCGGGACTCCCTGGAGAGTGCGGCTTGTGAGAAATGGAAGAGGCCCTTCAGGTGAGGACTGGCTGACCGAGATCCAAGTCAGGCTCCAGGCTGTCGATTTTACTCTGGCCTTGGGGGCAGCTCCTGAAAGGGCTGGGGAGCCTGGGCACAGCTAGGGCTGGTCTGACCTCAAGTGCCTGGAGCTGGGTAGGCTCTGTATCACTCCCCCTTTCTCCTTCCCAGGCCCAGCACTCTGGGGTGCAGGGTAAGGGTTGTGAAGGGTGTCATAGGAGGGTGTTGTGGGCAAGGCCCAGGGTTCAGCTGTGCCTGCCATGTGCATGGTATCCCTGACTATGAACATTTGAGCATGCGCAAATATGGCCTACATTACTAAGATCTGATTGAGGCTTTCATTCCCCAGCCCCCATCTGTCCAGTCTCCTCAGGTACTAGCTTGCTGTCACTGAGGCTGCCCCCTGCTGGGCTGAGCATTCCCCAGGCTGGAGCCTTCTGTCTTTCCTTGCAAGTCCCTAATGTTCAGGCTCTGGGGCAGTGAAAAAGCCTTGGGAGTGGCATGAGACACGAAGGACAGGGTGGACTCTGATGGACCAAGATACCCCAGGACCCATCTTCTCTTGAGTATCTCTTTTCTTTCTTTTCTATTCTTTCTTTCTTTCTTTCTTTCTTTCTTTCTTTCTTTCTTTCTTTCTTTCTTTCTTTCTTTCTTTCCTTCCTTCCTTCCTTCCTTCCTTCCTTCCTTCTTTCTTTCTTTCTTCTTTCTGTCTCTGTCTCTCTCTCTGTCTCTGTCTCTGTCTCTCTCTCTTTCTGCCTTTGGTACAGGGTTGATGCAGCTTGGACTTGTAATGATCCTCCTGTTTTCAGCTTCCCCAGTGCTGGGATTAAAGGCATGCACCACCACACCCAGTCTTGGTGGCTGGCTGAGCTTGGGGGACCAGGGCAGCATGTGGTGCCTGGGATCTAACTCCCAGTCCCTGTGCTTGCCTAAGCAGGAGCTTGGTCTGCTGAGCTACCTCACCAGCCCTTCTTGGGTATTTCCAGCGCCACTCAGCCCAGGCTTTCCTCCTGCTCCCAGCCCTGTGCCATCAGCCTGGCACCCTTCAGCCCTCCCCACTTCCCCAGGTCAGCCTCCCATGAACCTTTGCTAGTGAACCCCTGAGAGGCGAGTTAGTTCTTACTATGGAATCCCTCCCTCCCTTGATTTGGGTCCTGGTTATCAGGAAATCAAGTTCTTATTCCATGTTCAAGAGTTCTGAGCCTTCTGGCTTCCAGCAAAGTGTAAGGAATATTCAGTACACTTTGAGTGCTGTTTGTACAGCCAGTGACCTGTCCCTCAGCACCTCTCTCTGGTTCTGCCCCAGGTCTGCTTCGGCCACTTCTCTGACACTGTCCCACTGTATGGATGTGGTGAAGGGGCTTCTGGAGTAAGTGTGTATACACATGTGTGTGAAGGGACTGGGCCTGTTGGAGCCCAGTGTCAGGCTTCCTGAGTCCAGGCTTGTCTGTGTACATGCCTCAGTTTGTCAATGCTTGTGGTGCCTGCTGTCTATGTGTCTGGTGGGGCCCAGAGTTAGGAGCTGGGTATCTGGTTTGATTTCCAACCTGCTCCAGCTATCTTCCAACATCACAGGGCTCTGTTCTCACACAAGATCTTCACAGGGGACCAAGAGCTCTAGCTTGAGCCTGGAGGTAATCTTACTCAGTTGGAAACCGAGGCTCAGGGTGTCAGATGTGTTCAATCATAGAGCCAAGCAGTGACAAGGTAGTGACTGAAATCCCAGCTCTGAGATTTCTCTGCATTTGACACCACCACCCAGTCCTGGTTCTGTCTCTGTGTACTGCCTGCTGTATCTCCACAGGGGGCAGGCGGGGCTGGGGAAGGTGATTAAGTGTAGCCTGAGAATGTGTTCTGTCACCTGCCATGTCTGCTTCCTGTTGTCCACCGTGAAGTCCCTGTATCAGACACCTTGCTGAATGCCCTCTGATGCTCACCCTTGCAGTTTCAAGAAGAGGAGGGGTCACTCAATTGGAGGTGTCCCTGAGCAAAGATATCAGAGTATCCCTCTGTGTGTAGCAGCCCAGCTTCCTGTCCAGGCTCAGGATGTTCTGGTAAGGGAAGAGCTGGGCCTAACACGTGGTATATGAGAGCACAGACACCAGGGATGTCTCAGGTGGGCCAGGGAAGCAAGGCTGCACTCCTCAGTGGTGGCAGAAGTTTGCCTCTACTGCCTGTGGTGAGACTGCTCAGGAATTTTACAATGAGGGCATGAACAGGAAGAGGGAGACAGGAAGCTGGGAGAGTAGGCTGGGAGAGGTGGCAGAGGAGAGGCTGCTGTGGGGTCCAAGACAGGTGAGGAGAACTGCTTGGGCCAAATTTGAAACAAGGTTAAGCAAAAGATGGGGCTGGGGGATGAGGTTACCAGGCCAGTGATAGGCTGTGTGTGTCCACAGGCACACGGGAGAGCTCATGAGTGGGCACAGAGAGGTATGTGTGGGAAGACCAAGGTACCAACCTCTCCTTGCCCCACAGGATGCCCACCTTTCTGAGGTCAATGCTGTCTGTTTTGGCCCTAACAGCAGCCTCCTGGCCACTGGCGGGGCTGACTGCCTCATTCACCTCTGGAATGTTGTGGGAGGTAAGGCACCCTCCTGCAGGCCAGCCCTGTGCTTTTTCTGCAGAGTTATCCTCAGCTGGCTCCTGGGAGGGCCATAGCCTTGGACTTCTCTGTGCTGCTCCACATGGGACATTCTTGTGGGCAGTGGCTAGGAACCTCTTGATAGGAATGGAACTCTGGGTCACTGTGCTGAAGAAGGGGAGAGGCAGCCTGTTTCTGGGTTCCAGGCCTGCAGAATGGGGAGGGCTAAGGTCAGGTGGTCCTGCCGGGGGGTGGGGTGGGGTGTGTTCCTTACTGAGGTCCTGTGGGCACAGACTGTTGAGGAGCAAGTATCTGGGCCCATCAGGCTACCTTCTCACTTGAGCTTCTTGAACTCAAGAGATGGGAATGACTGGTCACAGTGTCCCAAGCGTTGTGCTCTGTATAGGCACATGTTAGAAACTCAGTCAGCTCTTATAAGCTTCCTAGAAGAGGCAGATTGCTAGCTGGCCCAGCCTTGCTTGCTGTGGGACTCAGGGACAGTCTTTTACTAGACTGCCTACCAGGGGCCTTAACCATAGTCACACTGGAGTGGCAGCCTCCTGCCCAGGCTTCAGAGCAGCCAGTGATTTGGTGGCTAACTGGGGAGAGACTGATTTCTCCCTCTGCATCCCAGTTCTGTTTCACTTAGCAATCTATTACTAGTTCGCTCCTGTTCCCCCAGGACGCCTGGAGGCCAACCAGACCCTTGAGGGAGCTGGTGGCAGCATCACCAGTGTGGACATGGACCCTTCGGTGAGAGGACTTTGTCCCAGTGACATGAGATCTTTTACCCAATCTCCTTGTCAGGCAGGTGCGGGCCCTGGGGCCAGGATAGAGATTGTGGTTATCCTAGAACTAGACCAGTGGGCTCCTCCCTGGCCTAAGCTCCCCTGTCTGACTTGGTGACTTGGGTATTGGGGAGCTCTGAAGCAGCCCCTACACCTAGCCCTCTGGCCTGAGGGATGCTGCTCTGGCCACGCACGGGCTCAAGATCTCTCCTTCATTTCTCTAGGGCTCCCAGGTTTTAGCAGCTACTTACAACCAGGCTGCCCAGCTCTGGAAGGTGGGGGAGGCACATTCCAAGGTGAGGCCTGGGGGGGGGCAACCTAGGGGCCAAGGGTCACATTTCTGGATTAGAGGGGTGTTGCTTAGGGGGCCTTGGCCATGCCCTTGATTGATAACTGGGATGGGGCAGGAAACATTGTCTGGACACAAGGACAAGGTGACGGCTGCCAAATTCAAGCTAACAAGGCACCAGGCAGTGACTGGAAGTCGAGATCGCACAGTGAAGGAGTGGGATCTTGGACGAGTCTACTGTAAGGCCCAGCCCTATCTTCCCTAGTTATTAGCCAGCTGCTGCCAGGCACAAGGGACCTCATGATGTCTCTGGGACTCAGGCCCTGGGGTGAAACCTTCCAAGGCCCTCCTGTCCTGTCTTTGCACTACTCCTCTCTGCCTTGGGCTGTAGGCTGGTGAAGAAGAGGAGGCATGAGACCTGGGTTACAGCCTTCAGGGGACACTATCCCTTCTGGGTCTTAGCATCACCACACGTCCAGTGGGCTGGCTCCCAACAACCTTGAGACCCTGTTCTCTGTCCCTTGGTCCCCAGGTTCCAGGACCATCAATGTCCTTTCCTTCTGCAATGATGTGGTATGTGGGGACCACGTCATCATTAGTGGCCACAATGACCAGAAGATCCGGTTCTGGGATAGCAGGTGACAGGAGTGGCTGTGGGTAGATGTTGGAGGCCTGGGGACAGGGTCCTGGAGTTCTTGTTCCTTTCTCTGAGCATGGCAGGAAGGGTCATGGAAGTGAGGCTGCACATCAGTTGGTCTAGCACTGGACTCTGCCTCAGCCTGAGAGTCTGAAAAGCATCACCTCTCTCTCTGGGCTGCTCTTCAGGGGGTCCTGCTGCACGCAGGTCATCCCTGTGCAGGGCCGGGTCACCTCCCTGAGCCTCAGCCATGACCAGCTGCAACTGCTCAGCTGTTCCCGTGATGACACACTGAAGGTCATCGACCTGCGCATCAGCAATATCCGCCAGGTGTTCAGGTACCAGCCTGTGTTTGCTGACCTGTGGCCTTTGTTGGGGTGGCTGCTGTGTTCTGTGCACAGCCCTCTGGGGCCTTCTCTAGAGCTCCCTTCTGAGGTACCCATCCTTTGTTAGAGGATGGCCCTGGAGTTCCCAGCTGGGGGCAGGGCTGAGGGGACCTCCATTTTGACCTTCACTTCATCTCTCTTCAGGGCTGATGGCTTCAAGTGTGGTTCTGACTGGACCAAAGCTGTGTTCAGGTGTGTCTACGAGAGCATACCCTTTCTGAGTGTGCCCGTTAGGCTCTGTGTGTGTCCTCATCTCTGAGCTCATTTCTCTTGCTCTGCTGTGGCCACTAGCCCTGATGGACGCTATGCACTAGCAGGCTCCTGGGATGGAGCCCTTTACATCTGGGATGTAGACACTGGGAAACTGGAGAGCACCCTTCGGGGTCCCCACTGGTGAGCACAGCCACCCCCTTTCCTGCCCTCCCCTGAGGCCTGCCAAGCTGAAGCCAGGTTCTGATATCAACCCAAGCTTTCCATGCCACCAAAGCCTTTCACAGGTCACAAGGTACCCTTCCTCAGGTACTGAGCCATCTTCACCACAGCCCCATGAGCTCATTTTACAGATGAGGAAATGGGCTCTTTGGGGCTTAAAACTGCAGGAGGGAGGGGCAGAGCCTGGCTTCAGAAAATGGTTGCCCCCTCATGCCTGCTCTTCCTTTTCTCAGTGCTGCTGTCAACGCTGTGGCCTGGAGCTACTCTGGGAGCCACGTGGTGAGCGTGGACCAGGGCAGGAAGGTGGCACTGTGGCAGTAGGTTGTGCCATGACTCCTTTGGCTGGGCTACAGCGCTGGTCTGAAAATGAAGCCAAACAGCTTCCCTCTGCTCTGCTGGGCTCCAGAGCCCTGGCGGGTTGGTGGGTGGGGGTGGCCTCCAGACCTATGGGGCAGAAGGCCTGGCAGGACCTGGCCTGTTTGTTTAAAAACAAAGTAGGCATTCGGGAAATTACAGTTTTTAAAAAATTCTTGTCTCCTCAGTACTTCTCCTCAAAGGGTCAAAAGAACTGTACCTAAACTGTGTCTGTCTGCTGAATTCTTTGCAGTATTCAGGGTACAAGGAGACCTTTGGGCTGGGGGTTGGGGAGATCCAGCCTTGACCTTCTGTCCGCTGGAGATGGGGACTGTCCCACTGAGAGAGAGGCCAGAGGCAGCAAAAGCAGTACTCTTGGGGCTGGAGATGGTCCAATCTGGTCCTGAGGACAAAGCAACTCCATGGCCTCTCACTTAGGCACCCTGAACAGACTGCAGCTGCAGAGAGCAGGGAGGCATTCCAGGAGGGTCCTGTGGAGGGGCTCTTTATGCTGGAGCGAGGTCAGCATTCTTGGTATGCTGGGGCTGCCAGGAAACCAAGCCCCTCTTCTTCCTCCAGAGGCAGAGCTCAGGGTGGAGAATGGCAGCATGGTCAGGCCTGGGGTGAGCTTCGCTCACATTTCAAAAAAATATTTTTCATTTTTTATGTATTTGGGGACTGGCCAAATAGTTCAGTGGATTAAACTGCTTGCAGGCAGGCCAGGGATGGGGTGGGGGTGGGGTGGGCGTTTATCCCTGGGCCTGCAGTGCCGGCCCTGCCCCAGGGGCTCACTGAGACAGCAATTAAGACTTGGAGTCGTGGTGTGCGCCTGTAATCCCAGCTCTTGGGAGGCTGTAAACAGGCGGATCTAGTAGTGAGACCCTGAACACCCTGTAGACCCTTCTCTTAAAAAATACAAAAAAAAAAAAAAAAAAGTATGTATTTAAAACAGGGTCTCACTACGCAGCTTAGACTTATAGTGATCCTCGTGTTTTTAGCCTCCCTAGTGCTGGGATTATAGGCATGTGCCACCACACCCAGACTCTGTCATGGGCTCAGCATGCTCTGGGGGCGGGGCCAGCCCAGCATTCGGGACAGGGGATTGAACCCTGGCCCCTGCTTTTGCCAAAGCAGGCACTTAATATGCTGAGCTATCTTGCTGGCCCGTTCACTCACATTCACAGGGAGCCCAAGTGTGAGGACCCTCAGGGCATCCCATTTCTGCAGCTCAGGGCTGAGCACAAGTCTGTAGAGACAAGTATTGATCAGATAGCAAATCCTGGGTATGATGGCACACGCCTAGCCTGTAATCCCAGCACTCTGGGAAGCTGAGATAGGAGGATCACAATTTTGAGTCCAGCCTGAGCAACTTAATAACTTAGACCCTGTCTCAGAATTTCAGAAAGGGGGCTGGAGATGCAGGCCAGTATGGAGGCTCTGAGTTCTATCTCATTACTACCAAAGGAAAAAAAAAAAGTCTACATCCTGTTGGCTCCCAGATCCCCCATTCCTCCAGGCCTTGTGGTCCCCTGGGCTCTGCATGACATGCCTGGATGCCTGTTGTCTGTCATATCCCTGCATGTGACCTCTGTCCCTCACAGCGGCTGTGAAGTTCCTCCTCTTCCTGGATGCCACTACAGGCTGCCTTCTAGATTTCTCTCTTGTCCCAGGCCTGCCTCCCTCCTACCTTTGCCTGAGCCAGCCCGACTTAAAAGTGTTGCAGCCAGTCCTTTGAAGTTCCCAGCTGCCTTCAGGAAAAACTCTTCAACTTGAAATTCAGAGCCCTTTAGATGCCACTCCTGGCCTGCATCTTTCTTTGCTTTTTATTGTGAATGTGTCCAGAATGTTCTTGTCCCTATTATCTGATTGGTTCTTAAGGCTCCTCCCACTGAAAGCCCCTCCCTCACTGGTGCTTTAATCTGCTGAGCTATTTGGCCAGCCCTTACCCTCCCATTTTAAATCGGAGCTCTTGAAAAAGGCCTGTGGTATTCCTTGGGATCAGGCCTGGCCTTATGAACCCTCAGGGAAAGAAAAAAAAAAAAGGTTTAAGTGATCAATTCTCTTATTCAGGGATACAGCAGGGTTAAGCCTTGAATTCTAGGACCCCAAACTCTTCCAGTCTAAGCTACTTCCCTCAGCCCTGTTCCTGCCTCCTGCCCTGGCTCCCAGTGGTCACCAGGGGACACCAGCTGCTTAGTCTCTGGCCGGAACATTCATAGGCCCAGGATTTGGTGGCTGCAAGACCAAAGCTCCTGATTACCATTACTGGGAGCATTTAGATGAGTCAGCCTGACGCTGGACTTCTAGCCACTTTGTGATGTAGCTGTCACATTTTACAGATGAGAAAAACAAGGCTCAGACATTCAAGATCACTCAGCTAATGACAGTGATGGACTGTAAATGCGTTACTTTTTTAAGCAAAATGTCAGACTTCAGATCCCTGTTGGGCAGGGTTGCAGGGCCTGTGGTGTGTGTGATTCCTGCTGTGACCAGCCTGCCTTCCCTCCCTGCATCTTCTCTGTTCTCCATGCTGGCTCCTGAGTTTTGCAGCTGTTTCCCTTGAAGGGAGGATTTCTAGGCAAGAGTGAGGAAGCCTAGATCCTGGCAGGCGGTCACTGGCTACACCATCCGGCGAGCTCCACAACATATGTGGTTTTGTTGCCTCTCACAGGACTGTTGAGACTGCTTAGGTGATCCAGGAGAGGTGCTCGGGGAACAATGGGGCCCACTTCCCAGGACAGTGGCTCCTCCACTCCCCTCGAGGCTTTCCTTCCACTTCTGACCACACAGCTGTTGGGGTACAGCTGCCTTCTCTTCGGGAGTTCACATTGCTCCCCTTTGCTTTTTGCAGGCACAGGTCTGGGAGGTGAGGGACAGCTGAAGCTTTCCAGGCTGTGAGGCAGTCTGGAGGAAGAAATGCCAGTGGGGGAGCATGGTAGAGGCAGGCCGACCTCCTTCTGGTGTTTCAACAGAGGGGCCCAGTACTAGCAGCTGTGCCAGGCCACTGAGTCAGGATTCTGAATCTCAGGTGCTGAAGGGCTGAGTTCGGGTTCCTGTGGAAAACTGGACTGGCTTTGCCTTTGCTGTATACATGAACTAAAGCCCAGAGAAGTTTAGGGTTCAGGCAGGAGCTTAGGGTCACAAAACAGAATGGGGAGAAGACCCAAGTCCCTCTCTTTGGCAAGAACTGGACCCAGGTTCTGCTGGGGGGTGGCCTGTTGAGGATCAGTTCATTCCTGTCCAGTCTCTGGAGAGATCTTGGGCAAATCACAGTGCCTTCCAAGTCTCCTCTATGCGAATGATTCTTCCCTCAAGGGTCAGGCCACTACAGCTGACACCACTCTACTGGTGTATGCGTGTGTGTGTGTGTGTGTGTGTGTGTGTGTGGGTTGCTCAGTAGGCACAGGCCAGTGAATTAGACCTTACAGAAGAAGTGATAAGTGCCCTTGTTTGGGGCTCCTCCCGTTCCTGGGTTGCTTCCAGACCAGGCTTTAATCTGATTTTTTTTTTAAAGGGTTTTACTATGTAGTTCAGGTTGGTTGTGAACTTACTGAGTAGCCCAGGCTGGCCTCAGACTCACAGTGACCCGCCTGCTTCAGTCTCTGGAGTGCTGGGATTACATTCCTGTGCCACTGTACTTGGATGGTTCTGATGTTCTTGAGACTCCATGATCAGATGTGAGCCCCTTAGTGAAAGGAGCATGGCTCCAGTGCTGAGAACAGTCCATAGTAGTAACTTTGCAGAACAAAAGTGGCCTTTGGAGGAATCCTGACATCACGTAGGGACCATGTCTGAGATTCAGATACACCACATCTCAGTACAGCTGTGTTTTTCTTTTTGTTTTTTTGTGATAGGGTTTTGCTATGTAGGCCAGGCTGACCTTGAACTCATGGTGATCATTCTGCCTTATTCTCCCAAGTGCTGGGATTCAGCTGTGCAGCACCATGCCCTGCTATTTGCTCTTTGAAGTATATCTGCTAGTCAGAAACAACTTCAGCCCATCTGTAATTATTTATTCGATCTTCCTGGATTTTAGGGAGTTTGTATTACCTTCTGGTTTCATTTTGCAGACAAGGAAAGTAAGGCCAAGAAGAGTGGAGCCTAAGGTCACAGTGAATGGGGGGTGGCTCAGGGACTTGCACACAGGTCTTTTCACCAGGCTGTTTCCTTGCTCCTCATAGGAGCGTGTGACAAACAGTGTGGAGCTGTGTTGACTCTACTCACAGGTTCATTTCTGTTTAAGGATGAAACACTCCAAGAAAATATTCCCAGAGCAGAGTTCTTAGAAACAGACATAGCAGAAATATTACATGTTTTTATTTGATTTTTTGAGACAAGAGTTAAAATATGTAATCAGGGTGGCCTCAGGCTCACAGTGACCCTTCTGCCTCCGCCTCCCAAAGTGCCGAGATTACAGGTGTAGTCACTATATCTGGCCTAGGTGTATTTTTTTTGGGCTATGGCTGGGCTCCTTTTTTCTTTCAGTACCAGGGATTGAAAGGACCCTGCACTTGCCAGGCAGGCACTTATTGCCACTGAGCTATCTCCTGGCCGGGCTCCTTTTGTGGACAGTGATCAGAGTAGCCTGGGACACTCATCATAACCTGGAGCAGGAGGGTTGGTTTGTCCTAGTGACTTGAGCTTTTAAATTTCTTGCTATGCCAAGAAATCAATGTATTTTCAAGTCTGTTCTCACATATGTGACCTGTTGACTCTGTAAGTCACTGAACTGATCCAGAGTTGAAAACAAGCAGGCTGTAGATACAGGAGTTTTACGCACAGAAAAATGTATACAATGAATACATACCATACATTCCCAACTCCAGGAAACAGGAGTTTGTGGGATCCCTCTCCAGCAAGTTAAACCTGCTCCTTAGGGTAGCTGGCTAGAGGCTAGAGACTGTCTATAACCAGGACTCGTTTATCCATCCCTGAGGCCAGTAAAATTGCTTTTTCACAATTCCTTACTCCCCAGGATAGAGATTTAGGAAAGAGAATAGGCAACCAGAATAACCACTTCCTGCTGGGCGTGGTAGCATGGCTATACTCTCTGGTAGTGGGAGGCTGAGGAAGGAACATCAACTCAGTCCAGGAGTTTTGAGCCGCAGGGTGCCATGCTAAGTGATCCATGGATGTCCATACTAAGCTTGGCATCAATATGGTGACCTCCAGGAGCAGTAGTCCACTGGGTTGCCTAAGGAGGGGTGATCCAGCCCAGGTGTGACCAGAGCAAGTCAAAGCGCTAGTGCTGATCATTGTAACCACTTCTGGAAGCCAGCAGTCATTCTCTGTGGGGACTCCGCGAACTTCCTTTTACCTCTCCAGTAGCACAGTTGGAGGTCTCTCCATCACTCACCAGCACACTGTTTTGCCCCTTTCTCTCAGCAGGGCTCACAGCACTGGGCTCATGCAAGGATGGAAAGAACTGTGAAAGCAGAGACCATTACTTATTTATTTCCATCTCTAGTGCCCAGGATATCACACCTAGCACATGGGCGGGTGTCAGGAACCTGTGTCCTACAGGTGGATTTAATTTTTGCTGTCTGTATTGGATAACTGATTTAAGGAAGGCTTAGGTGTACTCATCTTTAGAAAAAGCATGGTCCGTCTGGAACAGTCTATTCACTCAAATCTTTTTATAAGGACACTTAGAAAACTCAATTCCATTTTTTATTATTCAACATTTTATACATAATAAATACAAACTTTTTACAGCCACTGTAAAGAAAGCGCATGTGCACAGAGGCTTCCTCTGAGCCCTGCCCTGTGCGTGTGACACTAGGATATATGTTGTGGAAGGTGTTTTTTTTTTTTTTTAAAAGGAGGCATATTTTTACAACTTTGTTTTTTAAAATAAAATTAGCAGCTCTTCCAAAAATATGATAAAAGGTTTGAAGTAACTCTTTGAGGCTGTGGAAAATTCAAATTCAAGGGCAATTTGGCTAACTAAAGAGAATACACAATGGGGTGGCAAGAACTGCTCTATTTTAATAAACACTTGAGAAATTTGTAACATGTCAGAACCTTCTAAAAATCTTTTAAAAAATCCTTTTGTTTTTAAACTTAAGAATAAGTTTGATAAACATAAAAAGACCTCATATAGATCAACAGGTTAAGAAATGACAAAAAACAAACACAAGACCCAAATTGTGGAGAAGATTCAAGCAAGGACTACTGTCACTTAAGTGATCAAATGACTAATGAAAAATTTCTTCAGCTCTTGGTCAAAAGACCCACAGGGACATTTGGTGAATATTTCAAGTTTTTAAAGATTCTTGGGAAGGATAGAACTTTGAATACTTAATATGTATTTTTTTTTTTTTATTAAATTCTGAAAATCTGATTTCTTTTTCTTTTTTAAGAAATCTGATTTCTTAGAATACTGGGGATTGATCTCGGGACCTTGCACTTGCCAGTCAGGTGATTATGCTGCTGAGCTATCTCCCTGGCCCTAAAAATATGATTTTTTACAGAGTCTCTCTATGTAGTTCGGACTTGTAATGATCCTCCTGTTTTCAGCCTCCCCAGCGCTGGGATTATAGGTGTGTGTACCAGCACACCCATAGCATGCCCAGGGGTGGGTGCTAGTATGGCACGGGGTGCCCAGGATTGAACCCCAGGTCCCTGTGCTTGCCTAAGCAGGCCCTTAGTCTACTAATCTATCTTGCCAGCCTTAAAATCTGATTCCTTAACAAAAAATTATTAATTGTTTTAGGGGGTCAGTTTGACACAGGGTCTCAGTATGTAGCTCAGAACTCACTATATAGCCTAGGCTGGTCTTGAACTCAGCAATCCTCTTGCCTCAGCCTCCCAGGTGCTGGGGTTATAGGTATGCACCACCACACCTGGGCAACAATTTTAAAAGCAGCTGGTAAACATCCCTTTGTCACTGGATAACACATTCCCTACTTTCCATGGGGTGAAGACTCCATGAAGGGCCTACTCTGGGCCCCCCTGCTTTGGCATGGAGAAGCAAGCCCCATCACCAACCTGGGACACAAAGAGGCTCATTATTCCTTGTTAGCCTGCATTTGTGCAAGCTGTGCATCCTTTAGTCCTCTCTCACAGGAAGCTGTTTTCCTCCAGGGGTCCACAGGATTTTCTTCCAAAGAAGTTACTTCTTCCAAAGTAACTGGACAGTGGGACCTGAAAGCTGAGTGACAGCTGTTCTGCTCTAACCATAACCTGGCTATTTGGGCCAGTGTGCAGGTTTGGGAATGAAATAATTCTAGGGGTCTCCCCAGTACAAAAGTGTAATGGTGCAAACGTGTGTCCTCAATTTTTCCAGGCATTCATGTTCAAAGAATATACTGGTCAAAAAAAATATATGCTGTAGAAACTACAATGAGAACTACCCACAGACAAAAAGAACATTAAACCAGCTCACTTCAGATCTAGAAGCTCCTTTTCTGTGTTAGCCACAGCCTCCTTTCTATTAGTCTGTGTGATGGGCAAGAAGTGGCTATTAGTTCAGCCCCTCCAGGTTAGCCTCACTAACACTAACTGAATGGCATAAATATTCATACAAAGGACACTGTTATTTTAAACCTGTTAGTTGTACAAGAAATGTGTGTTAATGTAATTGGCCCTAAATTCAGGGCAGTCTATTTTTTTCTCAGTAAGATTCACTTTTAGTCTGGGGATGAACTTCAGGGAGGAGCCAGCCTCTCCTTATTCCCCTTTCTGTTTCCTTTAGGAGCCAACATGACATGATTAATACTTAATCAGAGGAGCAAAAGCCACTTGGAGAAAGATGAGATCTTTGCCACATCCTTGTGGCCACAGTAATATACTGTACGAGTGCACATGATCAGTAATTCTGTGACTGCGCCCTGGGATGAGGCCTGATTTTGAGTCTCACATAAAAACTGTTAGACATGAGGGCTGTTCCCCTCTGCTGGGGCCCACTAGGTTTTGTGCGATGGTAGGAGAGATGACATAGAAAATGACAACAAAAAAAGGCACAAAATACTCAAAACGTGGGAAAAGTCCACCAGGCCATCCAGTCACATAGAATCCTCCTTGGTTTTGCTCTGTTCAAGAGCCATCATGCAAAGGTGCCTACAAAATGAGACTGGCCAAACTCCAAGCCTGGCCTTGATTGTAGCCGTAAGAGAGGGCAAACCCATCATCACACCAGCGTGATCTCCACATCTTCCATCTTCTCTGATGGCCTCCGGTGGTTCTGTGTAGGTGGAGGGGGAGCTGCCCGGACCTGAGCAATGAACAATAACATGGGGTGTCAGATAGTTTCCTGAAACTGGGGCTGCTTGCAAATTTTAATTAAGGGCATGGGCATCCAGCATGTTTGCATCTAGGATTCACTGCTAGAAAGCAGGTGCTACTCTGGATGACCTGGCAATCCTATGAGTGAAGTTGCTGCCTTGGCCAAAAGCCTTATGGGACAAGGGTCATAACAGTCTTCAAATCCTTCTCAAAGCCATGGCCTAGAGTTAACAATGGGGAAATAAGATAATTGAAAACATGTCAGTCTGTCTTAGGAGTAGAATTGTCAGAGAAGGCCGATGAGGTAGGCTGGGGTTAAGATGTGAAGGACTGCCAGGTGTAGTGAACATCTGTGATCCTAGCAATGCCGGCCTAGACTACATAGTAAATTCAAGGCCAAGCTGAATTACATAGCAAAATCATGTCTCAAAAAAAAAAAAAAAAAAAAAAAGATTGCCAAACCATTAAAAACAAAAACCAAACCAAACCAAAAACCTCTGGACCTGGTGGTACAAATCTGTAATCCTAGCAATTAGGAAGCTGAGGCAGGATTGCCATGAGTTTGAGGCCAGCTTGGAACTCGTAGGAGGCTGGCAAACCAGAGTCTTTGGTGGGTTATGGAGTTATCAGATCTGTGAAATATACTCAGGTAGCACTTTGGAGTAAGAGTCAGAGGTGGACCAGAGTAGAAATAAGATAACTTGGGCCAGGCATGGTGGTCTGTGTCTGGTGGTGGAAGATAACACAGGAGGTCTTTTCAATCAGCTGACCAGGAGCTGACATTAGTCAGAATGAGAGAGCACAAAAGGTGAATGAAGAGAGGCAGACAGTTTTCAGAGCTGTCTCTGAGATAAACCTGGTAGGATCTGGAACTGATATTTATGGGAGCAAGCATGGAATGTGCCAAGAATGATCCAGAGTACTGACAGGCTGTTGGTTCTTGTTTACTGGGAAAGGCAACAGGTATGAAGGAGTGTGTCTAAGTAATTTTGCTGAGTTCTGGGGTCTACATATAAGATGTGATGACCACAAGTATGAAGCTCAGGGAAGAAACTTAAAATCTGGGGGTTGTTGGTACATAAATGGCTCTCATAGCCATAGGAGGACCTGGGGAGAATGCATTCACTAACTTTAAGAGAGCCATGAGAAGCATCAGCAGAGAAAAACGGAAGAAAAGAAGCCTGCAGGGAAGTGGAAAGCAGGTCAGTAGGGTAGAGCAAGCAAATTAGTCTGCTTCTCCCTTTTCTCAGTCTTACCCTCCAGGTCATGCTACCCTTGCCTCCTCTTTGGACCACTGCTTCAGGGTCCTAATGGTCCCATGTCCATCTTGCTACCCTGCATCACCCTCCACTTAGCTAGCAGCCATAACAGTGGTTAAAGTGCAAAACACTGTCCTGCTTAACACCTAACAGGGCACTCAGGCATATCTAACTGAGTGAAGCTGGTAGTTCATGATATCAAATACTGATAAAGGGTCAAGGAAAATAAATGTGCAAAGAATCTTTTGGATAAGGACTGCAAAAGTTATGACCTTGGAGTATAATCAGAGGTAAAAATGAGACAGCAGTAGAGTGAAGAATGAATAAAAGTAACTACTTATCAGACCATACTCTCCTAGAGAACAGTTCTTTTAAGCCATGAAGTATATAATTTCATCTCAATGAAATTATACCTCACACAATACAGGCCTGAAAAATAGGTTTGTAATAAATGCTTGTGCTATGGTTTATGTATAGATATCCCACCAAAACCTCATGCAGTCTTGGGGTAGACTTCTAGAATTTATGAGCAATTCATGATCCAGTGCTAGAATTATGGGTGTGAGTGTGACACCTGCCCTGGTGTGGGTAGCCTGCACACACTAGAAGGGCAAGAAAGAGGCTTGCTCTCTGCTGCTCCTCCTTCATTTGCCCTTGTTGCTTTTTTCTGGTTTCTACCACCATAAACTGTTGTCCTCTGCCATGTGCCACCCTGTCTTGGAGCCAGCCAAGTATGGAATGAAACCTCTACAAACTGTGAGCTACAAACTGTTTTGCACTTAAACCATTGTTATGGCTGCTAGCTAGGTGGAGCCCTCTCAATGCCATCTCAGACCTCATTGCCATATGAGGTCTCAGGAGTCTTGCCTGGATGCCTGTGAGAATCCTGGGGATTTGGCATGAAGGTTGTTTTCTAAGGGAGAGAACCAAAGAAGCTCAATTTATTTATGCTATTAAGCAATAAAATCACTGGTGTGTTTCTGAAGTGAGGATACATTGAGACATTCCTTCCTGAATTCTGGGCATTTGGCATTTTGTTTCAGCAATAAGAGAAAAGTAATCAAGACAGCTTGATTAAAAACTGCTTCACAATTATACTGGTTTATGTTCAGATAACTTGTTGCACAGGTTTGATCTTATGTGCTCTTACCATGGCTGAGTGAGAAAAATTCCAGGATAGACTAAATGTTCCAAGGTGAGTTGACTTCATAGCCCTTCCAATCAGTAAAACTACAGGGATATGGGAACATAGCAACTTCTCACTTTCAATATGGAAGAACTATGCAATCCATAACCCTGACGAACAGGAGACTTACAGGTCGTAGTTTGCCATATGAGGTCTCAGGAGTCTGCCTGGATGCCTGTGAGAATCCTGGGGATTCAGCATGAAGGCTGTTTTCTAAGGGAGAGAACCAAAGAAACTCCATTTATTTGTGCTTATCACTGGTGTGTTTCTGAAGTGAAGATACATTGAGACTCTGCCCTGGGGAACCCTTACCTTGTGTTGAAGGAGATCGGGGGAAGAACTGGGAGCTCCTCTTATCTGGGCTAGGGTACGGGCTGCTGGGAGGTTGGTCATACAATGGCAGTGGAGGCAGGGAGACATGTGGCTTTGGGGAAGGAGAAATCTGTTAACAAGGGAGGCAAGGTTAGCAAGCACTCTTAGCCTCAGGAAGAAAAGCTGGGTGCTTCTCTAGGGCTCAGAACATATTCCTCCCTGGAGCTAAGTTATAACTGTTAAAACTTGTGAGCCACATTAGAAGAAAATGGACTTAAAGTGCACATCCAAACCCCAGTTTTGTGTAATACTTAACAGTTTTCTTTCACAGGTCTTACTATACTACTGATTTAAATTTACATTAAGTAGTGATTGAGTGAAACTATTCTCTGAGATTCTTGAAAATGTAGGGCCCAGGGAGATAGCTCAGTAGAATAAGCACTTGCCTGACAATCCCTGGTACTGCAAAAAAAAAAAACAAAACAAAACAAAACAAAAACAAACCAAAAAACTGTAATAAATTAGCCAATTTGGTAAACCCAGTAAGGAACAAAATGAAGATAAATTGAGTTTTTCTGTATATTAAGAAAAAATAATTGGTCAAATTTGTGACTTCCCTAGGTTTTGTAGATGAGGCTAAGTGGTAATGATTACCACATAAACAAGACTGACAAACATGATCTTATTCTGCTACCTGCAAGTCCTTCTGTGATAGATCCCCAAAGTGACTTAGGAATTTCCTATAAAGGCAAGTTCCCTAAGATGGGCAAAGGATAGAGCCATGTGTGTGGGACAGGGGCCCTGGCAGGATCTGGGCTGGACAAGGGGGCTCTGGCAGTGAGAGGAACCAGCAAAGTTGTACTACATAAACCAACCACACAGAATATATCCCTCTATGGTTTGCTTCTTTCTGTCCACCAAATACATCTTTTGTATGTTATATATAACTTAGGATTCTGGTTAATGGATTCAGAGAACAGAACATGAGAGTTTGGAGTTGTAGTACGGCCATATTTCACAAAGGCCTACCAAGTCTCTCTCTGGTTCCTCAAATTCAGTTTCATAGATACCTGGTAGCCAGAACTGGAATGGGGAGGGTGAGCCAAAAAGATTATTGACTACTTTTTTTAAGTGGTACTAGGGATTAAATTAGGCAAAGTACTCTATCACTGAGCTACATCCCCAGCCCAAGAATGTACTTTTGCCTGGATCAAGAAACCTGTTGGGAGTCATTTTGCTTAATCATTTTTTAATTCACTTCCTTCCTATGTACCTGAATCTCTTTCATCCATGGAATGTCACCATTTTCTGAGGCTGAAAGTTCTTCCACTAGCACCGATGGGAAAACTCCAATCCGCCCACTGAACTCCCCTTCCCAGAAGCCGTCATCGTCTTGGTTTTCTTTGTTCAAGATTCGGATGATTGCTCCCTCAGGAAAAGACAACTCATCATCCGTCTGGCCTTCATAGTCATAAAGTGCTTTCACAAAACATACTAGGGAGCAAGAGAGAGAGAGAGAGAGACAAGTCTGGTAAGAACATTTACAGCTACACTGCTCTACACCCACCCTAAGCTCAACTGACACCTCAAAGGCTGACACACAGAATAGGAGTGAAACTGCAATGTTTTTACTCACTGAAGATCAAATTCAGGGTTGTACTGCCCAGGATGAATGTAACCAAATACAGGAAAACAGTACAGAACAGAAATAAAGTGTTTTTAACCTACTGAACGCTTATTCCTGGGTAATACAGCTTAGGTCAAATGTGACCAAATATAGAGTGCCTTGTTTCAGTCTTTACCACTGGCATCTCCGTTGAGGCTGCCTGAAATGAGTTCTGCTTCCGTAGAATTGCTGGATGTATGTGACCGACTGTCCAAAGCAGCCAGGGACTGCAACATGCTCAGTAAGCTGTTCGAGGTGGGAAACTGTAGATATTTTTCTGGCACATAACCCACTTGGCCAACTTTATTTCGAGCCTGGTGAAAGACATGTGACAAAAAAACAGTTAGCATACACAGTCTGAACAGGGAATAACAAGAACCAAAAGAAACTCCTAAAATGTCACAAGAAGGGGTGATATGAGCAAAGGAATATACCTTTACCCAGTCTTCCATATCTCCATCTTCAATCACTTCTAACACCTCATGTTCCTCAATGGTCAACTCATCTGGTTGAGAAGCCTGCAATGTAGGATGGTCATGGACAAAATTATAAAGGTTAGATAAGGAGCAGATGTGAGTTGGCCATAACAAAAACTGGGGGTCAAATATTGAAATGATTTTGAGAAACAAAAATTTTTAATGTTGTAAAACTATCATAATGAGGTGAAGTTTTACTTTAAAAAACTGAACAAAATAAAACTGCAACAGAAACTGGATCCTCAAGAGGCCAACAGGTTCAGTGAAGAGAGCACCATAATGGAAGGAGAGGACCCAGGTCAGAGCTCCAGCTTATGTCCGTACTAGTAAGTTACTCAATTTGATGCCTCCATCCCTTCCAAATGACAATCCTGCCATTCTCTGGAGGATGGGGGAGTCAAAATGGGATAAGTAAGCATAGAACCATGATGACTTGGGAAGCATAGGCAGAGGAGAAGGCACTGAAATGAAACTACCAGAGGGCTACCATGAAAGTCATGCTGTGGGAAAAAAAAGAACTATGTATGTGGATCGGATGGTAGCTTGAGCAGTGCCTACACCTGATCTAGAATTGCTGTAAAACAGTGGCTAAAAGAAGAAAATTTTGGTAATGGGATGATTGAGATCAGTCAAGGATTGGATTATGATTCAACTTCAGTGTGGAGTTTGGTCCAATCTCTGTGGATGCTTCTCTACAAGCTGACAGCACCAGCCACCAGATCTGAGGAAGCTCTTCAGCAGCTCCACACTGCTTTGCTTCCTGCCACAGAGAACAGGCAGGGTTTTGCTGGCATCTTCTGTGTCTCCAGTAAATAGCCTTAACATTTTTCCGTAAGTCTTAAGTTTTTCTGTAAAACTATGAACTGAAACTATAGTTTTTGAAATCTCCAATGTGAAAGTGTAAGATATCTCCCAATTATACAAGCAAAAAGAATAAAGTAAGTCACTTCCTAAGACCCATTTGTTACTTCAGGAATATTAAAACACTTCATCAAAACCCAGATTCTGCATGTTTTCACAGCTTTTTCAGACAAAAAAGATTCTACATTGAAAATGGATCACCAAGGCCAGCCAGAGAATACTCTAGGGAACAGATTTTAAGTAAATCACTTGTGATATAAAAACATGAGGGGAAAATACCACTCTATATAGCTTTTCCGATGGAATTTCTTTGTTACTCTTTAACCACACTGACTTGAATATACTAGCAAAATGCACCCTTGTAATAAAGATGTATTCCTAATTACATGGCAGGACTTAAAGTAGCAGACAACTAGAATTAATGTGCACTGAGAGCAAAGCAGGAGGGACCAGAACACCCTTCAGTCTTGCTGCCTCTATGAAACAGTCACAGGGTCCTTGTACACTGTGTGTTGTTCAGCAGAAGCAAGTAGCCATGAGGTTGTGCTGGCCCACTGGACTGATGACCACAGTTCCACCTAACAAAGCTGACCTTTGGCTGGCAAGCAAGACCTACAGATTTGGTCCCCGAGGCCTCAAGGTGCTCTGGACCAGAACATTTTTCTCCATTAAGTGAGGACACTGTACTTGTCTTTTTTTTTTTTTTTTTTCCCCTCTCTTGTCTATCCTTCTACTGAGCTGGTCCTTCAGTCTGGCATGCTCTGCTCTGTCCTACCCATCTGATGAATAAGTCAGATTATTGCTGGATAAATCCAGCTTCAGTCTGCTTCTATGTGCAAGCAACTGTATACCTTTGAGTCTGTTTTTTTCCTATTATATGTAAACTCAAAGGCAGATATTTTTGTCTGTTTTGATCGATGCTGCATTCTAGAGTCTAGAAAAGGGCACAGGACTGTGATAGATGATTTGCTTGATAGTATCTTCCTTATAGGGTTATTAAAAAGGTTACAAATAAAGAAATAGTAGCTATTATTGCTATTAATGATTTGTGGCCCAGCTCATATATTTCCCCAGACCATTCATGATAAGCTAGTTGCTTCCTCTTCCTTTGGTTGCTACGCAGCTTTGTTCAGCCCTCTCACATTGACTGCAGTGGCATTCTAGTTGCTTGCCCTGTGAGCTCCCCGCTATAATGACTTACTTAAGACAGATACTATTTCTTCTCACATATTACAATGACAGGCTGCAAATGGTCAGTAAATGGCTATTAAACATACACATTTTTTTTTGCCTCCTATATACACATCTCCTATGTCCTAGCATCCAGTGACAGAATCTGTTCCCATCTATGTTCCTCCAATTTCCTACATTTTCTTTAAAGCAATACAATTTTCCAGATTACAAAAGTACTCTTATGTTCATTGTAGAAAAGCTGGAAAATATGCACTGACATATGAGGTACATAAAATTTGATATCCTTTAAAAAATTTTCCATTATCTTTCTTCCTACATAAAAATTCTTAGTAATGTAAATCTGAACATCATTCATAACAATGTTATTATTATATTATATGAATATTTGACTTATTTCCTTCTGGATGGCCAATGTCATCATATTATATAGTACAGCAATAAGATGATTTTTTTTTTTTTCGGCAGTGCTAAGGATCGAATCAAGGGCCTGGCTCATATTTGCTAAGTGCTTTACCTACTGCTGAGCTAAACTCCCATCCCTAAAAAAATTTTCTATATTGTGGTTTATTTCCTTAGGGTGGATACTAATAGGATGAAAAGTTTTGAATTTTTTTTTAAACTTATGAACATTCTTAAGGTTTCTGAATCTCACCAAATCTCACAGCTTTTCTTTGTTTTTATCAGATCAATCTAGGCTTTTTCTGTTGGTCTACAACAGTGTTGTCAAACCTACAACATGTGTGCTGCAGCGAGCTGTAAGTGCTAAAAGGTTATCACTGACAGACCACAAGAATCATGCTGAGTGTTAATCTTTTGTTTGTTTTGAGAGTATTTCTACCTAGGCTGCCTAGGCTGGCTTCCAACTCTCGGGCTCAAGGAATTCTCTCTTCAGCCCCCTGAGTAGCTGGGACTATGGGTGCACGCCACTATGTCCAGCTAATCTCTCTTTATTCCAATCTATTCCCCATAGGATGTGTTTCCAACATGAGGCTCACAGATTGCTTGTCCTCTTTTCAAAATACTTTTTTTTTTTCTGGAGGGTGGTTCAGACAGGGTCTTGTTATGTACTACAGTTCAGGCTGGCCTGAAACTCATGATGATCTTCCTGTCTCAGCCTCCCAAGGGCTAGGATTACAGGCACTTGTAAATGTTATAATTTTTAAAAAATATATAAAAATAACTTTCATGATTTTCATACAATAAGTATATTGTATATTTTTGTATGAGGACAAAAGCAGCTCCTCTTCAATTGGTGAGGCCCAGGCAAGCCAAACATTTGGACACATCTGGTCCTATATCATGATCAGGGTTATATTCCTTTTTGTTTTGTTTTGTTTGCTTTTTGACATAGGTCTTGCTATGTGGTTCAGGCTGGTTCTGAACTCATGGCAATTCTCCTGCTTCATCTTCCTAAGTGCTGGGATTACAGGTATGTGCTATCATGTCTAATTCAGGGTTAGGACATCCAGTGGCTCCTCCAAGCCAGGACAAAAACCAGACTTACGAGGCTGGTACACCAGGCCCTTTACTGTTTGCAGCACACACTTTGAAGCCTGTCCTCCCTATTGGTACTCCCATACCACTGAAAGTAACCTAACCCTAAAGTAACATGTTCCAAACACCTTGCATTGTCATCTCACTGTCCCTATATCTGCTGTTCTTTGCTTAGAAGGTTCTGTCCCCTCCCTACTCACTTATTGTATCTAGAAAGGTATTATTTATAACCTAATTTAAATGCTTCCTCATCTGTGAAATTCCTCCCAACTATCACAAGTAGCATTAGTGATGTTACTTTACTAAAAATCTTTTCATACATGTTACATTTTTCAGATTAATTCCTGGAAGGCAGGGAAAATGTCATGTTCACTCCTGCCTCCTAGAAGTTATCACATATTGGTTTAATGATTGACTACACAAATGTATATGGTCTGGTTAAACACAGGGATGCATCTAGGCTTGGCCAATGGAGGGAATATTGAACGAATGTGAGCTGTTTAAAATCATGCTGCTTTCATGGATCTTCAGTGGGGAGCCAAAGAAATTTGAAAAAGTAAGATTCAGTTTGGCTGGTAATAAGAACTACACAGTTAGGCACTGCATAACAACATTTGATCAGATATCTAGGGTTCTACATTTAAGGACATTAAATTTTAATTCTGGAACTTTTAAGTAAAATAACAATGAGAGATGGCATCAGATAACATTATCAACCCTACTCTTATAAGAATTGTATCAGTTAGGGTTTTACTAGAGGAACAGATATAATACAAAATGCATAAATGTATAAGAAATTATAAGATTGGCTTATGATGGTTAGCCACAGAGTCAGATGAGGAAGCATGTAGAATTCACATGCTAGAGACTGAAGGATTTAGTCAAAGGTCTGGACTTCACTGTACTGTTTTGTAGGCTGATGAGTCTGCAACAGAAGGCTGAGAAGGCTAAAGGATTTAAGGTACAGGTGAAGAGTGTGCTAGAAGCCAGGAGATGATGTCTAAGCTGACTGCAAAGACTGGAGCTCCCAATGCTCTATCTTTTTTAAAAAATGTTTTTATATCTTTTAAGTGATGAGTCACTCTAGGGTGGGGGCTCCACACCTTAGGGAGGGCCTCCACATCTCAGGGTATGAAATTGCTGAACTGATTTAGTTAAGCTTTTAAAAAATTTCTCAGGTTCACATAATGTATCAGCCATTACAACACTATAAAAATTTTCAAGATTCTCAAGAAGTGATTTCAAATTTTAAGGAGATTATCAAATCAATGTACACTGGAAAAAAATATCTAAGCCTTTTAGAAAATAAGAAATGCTATGAATTTAAATAAAAGGGTTTTATTAAAAAAAAAAGCCTGGAAACCACTGATATTGAGGCATAAATACTACCAATTTTTGGCTACAGATAGTGGCAGGGGGGGGAAGCTCCCCAGCTTATAATGATTGCTATCTTCTTAGCATTATCCTTTCTTACTGCTATTTCCATTCAAAGGTGAGCCAGAAAAGGAGCTTGTTCCTGTCTTCCTTGTAGCCCTCATTTATTCATTCTGCAATTACTTACTGAAGACCTACTGGGTCAGGGATGTAGCTCAGCGGTGCAGTGCCTGCCTAAGTGGGAGGCCCAGTATCAAAAAAGAAAACAGTAAAAATAAGACCAAAAAAAGTGCCTTTGGAAGATCTACTGTGTATCAGGAATTGCTCCTGGTGCTCAGTACACTCAGAAGAGGTACAACAGACATAAGGTTTCTGTGACCTCAGTGGCAGCCAGACAGCAAATACAAGGAATATGAAAGCAAGCAAGGTTAAGTTTGGTTAGTATCAATAATAAGAACTAATAGTAATAAGTTACTCATTGCATAATAAATTACTTATTACTGCAGGTTTATTTTCACCGGTAGACCATAGGAATTATGCTAAGGGTTAAAAATTAATATTTACTATTTATTTATTTGAGAGAATCTTTCCCCATGATGTACTAATTTTCTTCCTATTCAGTAATAAGTTACTCACTGCTTGAGTCAGTCAAAAACAGATTACACATATGCAGTGATCCTACAGATTCTAGTGAATTATAATGGAGGTGAACAATTCCTATAACCTAATGACATTGTGACCATTTGAACACTGCAGCATAACATATCACTTACATATTTATGAAGATGCTGACATAAACAAACTTCTGTGCTATAAAAATACAGCACATAGAAGTATGCACTGTACACAGTATTGATAATGATAATAAATCACTTCGGTGCTAGTTTATTTACTATAGTATATTTATTATTTTTTATTTAAAAATGTGTTTTCTTAACTATTAGAGAAGTTATAAACATCTAGTATAAAATAACTAGAAGATTATACAGTTTCAACAATGTAATATCTCATTAGCTTTTACAATTAAAGATCAATACTTATGTTATTTTCTTCCTCTCCTAGACCAAAGAACGATGTCTTTAATTCAGAATGGCCATTTAATTAAATCAATGAAGATCCTAAAAAGAGTATTTCCTTCTGTTAAGTTTAATAAAACATTGAGTAAAGTGGGCATTTATTACAGGTTAAGTGGCAAGGGAAAAAAGATGCAACATTTTATTTTTAGTTGCTGTTTCTCAAGTTACAGAAGCAAGTGATCTATTGAATAAAGACAAGGTAAAATATACTGTTTTATCCAGTCTTGGAGTTTGAAGAACCCTTTGAGACCATCTATCTAGTTCAATTTTTTTGCTCCTCCTCCTCTGCTAGGCTGGTTTGGAGCTTCAAGGCTCAAGTGATCCTGCCTCAGTGCCCATGGAGCTGGGACTACAGGTTTGGTTACTTCTTTTTAATTTAAAAAAAAAAAATCTTATTTACTTATTTGGTATAGAGTCTTGCTACACAGTTTGAACTCATAGTGATCCTCCTGAATCAGCCTCCCCAGTGCCGGGATTGCAGACCTGCACCACCACACCATTTTAGGGTCCACATAACAGTGTGCCCAGGGTTCCAGGCCAGCATGGCATGCATGCAGTACCAGGGATCGAACCCAGGTCCTTGTGCTTGCCAGGCAGGTGCTTAGATTGCTGAGCAATCTCCACAGCCATTCTTTTTTTCTTAACTGAAGTAACAGATCTGCAGGTCCACTTGCTATAAGGGCCTCTTGCAGAGGGAGGTCAATTTTTCATGTAATGCCCTTGGCTTTATAGGATAATCTGATCATCTTTACTTTTCCTATATTATATCTTATGGCAGAACAATTATGTACTGAATCTCATGTCTATAGAACTCAAAGAAGCAGATATCTATATCTATATCTACATCGCCTGTCACAGGGCACTAACCAAACTTTCAGTTATAAAAGACAGAAATGAATAAGCTTTGGAAAGGGGATAACATCTTTGATATTATTTCCAAGATGAACTGCAGGTAGCATTCAAATCCCATCCAAAGCTGCATGAGTCTAGTACCCAAATAAGCAAGGGCCCCGATACTGGACCCACATCCTGATCTGCTCAGTGGGCACTCTAACATATGGTACCTTTTGTTCCTGAGGCATCCACCAAACAGCTCCCTACTACAGGTACCAAAAGATCCACAGCAACTGTATGGTGAGGACCATCTTCATTGTTGCTCACGTAGAAAGGCTCAAGTGCTAGTGAGTAGTAACAAAGACTGCTATGTCACCACAGTGCTTCACTAAGTACTTCCTTCTTCTTTTTCTTTTTTTCTTCTTTCATTTTTAGGGAAGGGTCTACAGGGTGTTCAAGGTCTCGCTACTAATCGGACTTGTAGTGATCTGCCTGTTTACAGCCTCCCAAGAGCTGATACTCATGTTCAGTTTATAGATCAACACCAACCCCACTCTGGGATGAAGGTGAAGTTCTGGGATGCTTTCTTTAAGATCTCTATGGCTTCCCTATAAGAAATACTTGTGACCAGGAGCTATGAGTTTGTATCAGAATTCAGCATCATTGGGGCAATGTGAGAGAACAATCATTGCTGTAGCCTTGGAGAGATCCTTCAAAACCTGCATGAAATCTTGATGTTTCTCAACAAAAGAAATCTGAGCTGGGGAGATAAGTTGGTGATCTAAACACCACCTGGCAAGCCCAAGGACCTGGGTTCGATCCCCAGTACTACAGGCTGTGCTGGTCCTGGAACACTGGGTGTGTTGTACTGGCCACTGAAACCAGGTGTGGTGGTGCACACATGTAATCCCAGTGCTGGGGAGGCTGAGACAGGAGGATAACTATGAATCTGAGCTGCATAGTGAGACCTTGTACCAAATAAATAAAGAGAAGAAAAAAAAATTAAAAAAGCAAACAACAAAAGAAACCTTTCAGCTTAGTGATTTGACTATAGGCACCTCCTTTTCAGCTTTTTCCTTTTCCTCTGTCCTGTAATGCATCCAACATCACTTCTAAACAAAATTATCCTGAGAAGGTTAAGAAAGAAGGAAGTATTCTTCAGGAACATGAAGAAATTCTCCTTAGGCACCTTTATTTTGCTTGAAAGCTCAACTTGAAAAAGCTCTCATCTCTTCACCAGATGTAGTTAGTGGAGCACAAAGCCACTGTCCTCAAAAGGAGGAAGGAAGGAATAGCAGTTGTGGCTTTACGGTGAACTCTCAACATAGATCAAGAATATCTGTCCTACACCTAAGGTGAGGAAATTGTCTGAGGAACTACAGATGATGTCTTTCTTTATATTGGATAGGGAATGCCTTGGCATCACAATTCCCAATAATTTCAATTTTTCTGTCTTGAGTTCCATCTTTGACCTTTTGGATGGACTTTTACAAGCTGCCTTTGAATTTACACAAGCCAATTCTCTGTTGTCAAAGCTTGAATCTGCAGTTATTTGAAGGTGTTCCAAAGGTGATCAACCATTTACATGTAGGGGCAAGACTTTCTTCTGAGACTGAATTGAATAAATCTATCCATTATCACACAATGAGGAGGCTGAGACAGAACATGTACACTTGTGTTTATCACTATTTTAGCATGCATCCTTTCTACTTATTAAAAAGGTTTACTCAAGTATGCTGGGTGACTTTCTCTGTCTTTTTCCATCGCTTGTTTGATGCATAATTTTCTCTTGTGTTTGCTTTCATTCTATGTTTTATTCATCATTGCTTGAAGAACAAAAACAATATACTTCTGCATATGGTGTGCAGTAGGCTGTGCCATTTAGATTTGCATAAGCTGATTCTGTGATGACAACATCACCCAAGTCTCCATTTCTCAGAATGCATTTTCATTGTTAGGTGACACATTACTTGCAATACATGAAAGAAGACACTCAGGTAGAGAGCTGTGACTGAGGAGCTGGCTATCTGCTGATTAGGGGTAACCTTAGGAGGCACTACCTGAGCTGAGTTTAGTGAAGAGAAGTGGCAACCAATTGAGATTTAGGAAAACAATTCTAGGTAGACAGCAAATGCAGAGGTGTGCAGTCAGGAAGGAGTCTGGCACTCTGGCAGCCTGAGAAGCAGCCCGAATGCTGATGTGAGCTTAGCGGGTGAGTGGGAGAACAATCTGATATGAAGCTAGGGAGACTGGCTGGAGCCAGATCAGGACAGACATTATAGATCCCAAGGAAGAGTGGATATTTTTTCTACATGTGACAGAAAGCTTAAAATGAGATTTAGGAAAGGGAATAAAATCATCTTATTTATTCTTCAGTGAAAACTGTGGCTGTAGAGTAGAAAATGGACTGCTGAGAATCAAGTTACAGAAGAGGGAAAATGACTGTAAGGGTTCTCCTTCACTTCTAAAGGCATCAAGACAATAGCCTAAACCATGCTGGTAGCAAGAGAGATGATGAAAAGGGAATAGATTTGGGACATTTCAAAGTGGGCTCAATAAGACTGGCTGATGGCTTGGATAGGGAGCCAGAGAGAGTCAGTTTACTATATACTGAGTAAAAAGTTAACGGGAAAGCAGGGAAAGGGTGAGAGATTAAGAAATACTATACCAATTCAGATTTGGACATTCTGACATCTGTTAAGCCAGGATCCTGCTTAATGTGGGGAGCAAGAGTTTTATCATGCTAAAGAAAAATAAAGTTTCAAAAACTGTTTTGTAAAACAACTTTCCTTTGATATCAGTTTAAGGGATCATTGTAATGACAAACAGGCAGTTGAGACAAAAGTTAACAGTCCTATTTGCTCAAAATCTGCAAAATGCCAGGCATTATGGCAAATACTTTGGTACAAAAGTATTATCTCATTTAATCTGCACATTAACCCTACAATATTATCCATGTGACACAGGCAAGGAAACTGAGGTTCACAGAGATTAAGGGACCAGTGCAAGGCCATAAAGCTCACAAGCAGAAGACACAAGATTTTAACCCATCTAATGTCCTAGCTGAAACTCTTTACCATTATACTGTGTTGTCTCTCACAATAACTGAATGCCAGTTTTACCCTAAGCACAGCATTAGAAGCTGAACAGATATAGTTACCTCAGAGTTGCTATAATTTAAGCAATAGGTTGGAGGAATACAAACCTTGTAGGAATAAACAACTTTGCAGGTGAGTGGATAATTTCTTAAGGTGCCAGAAGGGCTGGAACTGCTATCATCAAAAACATCCATGTTGTCTTCGAGCTCTTCTTCTTCTCTCTCAGTATCTGCATTAAGCTAGGAAAAATTAGAAGCCATTAGCTAGTTTGTTTATTTCAAGCAGATGGCTGAAAAGAAGATGAACACTTAAGATATGATTGTTTCAAATTTACCTATTGTAGTGCACTAGACACGATTTACCTGTTCTCACAATTTTCATGTTATGAACGAATATTTAAAAATAAAAGTAAAATGTCTTTCAAATATGTAAGAAATAATTCCAGTATCCTTTTGGTTTTAACTGTTAAATACTGACAAAAGCTTCTTATATTTTTAACTGACCACATCAGGAAACATTAAAAAATGTTCCACCAAGGATGTAGAGAAACAGCATTTCATTTATGGCTTGTAGACTGTTTTTATCTTTTTGAGACAGGGTCTTGAGCTCACTTTGTAACCCAGGCTGGCCTTGGACTCAAAATGATCCTTCTGCCTCAGCCTCCCAAGTGCTGGGATTACAAGCATGTGCCACCATGTCCAGCTTTAGAAATGTTAATTCATGTATCACTTTGGGAAAATAACCTCCCTAAAAATAAAATAATTACTTGATCTATTAATTTCAGTTTTGTGACTCCATCAAAAATGAAAGGATGCAGATCTATAGTAAGATGTTTACTGCAACACTGGCTATAGTGACTAAAACCTGGACACAAATTCATCTGTCCATCAAAAAGGGGAATATTTTAATGAAATATGCTTCATCCATATTGCAGGTAATTTTTGTTGTTGTATTTTGTCTTTCAAGATAGGGCCTTCTAATTAGCTCAGGCTGGCCTTCAACTCAGTATGTACCATAGGTTGGACTCTAACTCACAATGATCCTACTATGTCTGCCTTCTGAGTGCTGGGATTATAGGAATACACCACCACACCCAGCTCAGATAAATAGGACCCATTAAAAATGTTTGGAAACTAAAAGCTCAGAAATAAATCCTCATATATATGGTTAAGTTATTTTCAACAAGGGTGTTAAAATCTTTCATTGCAGTTTTCCTAATAAAATTTTATAAAATTACAGAGGGAGTTTCAGAAGAATAAACTACACTTTTTTTTTTTTTTTTTGGTTTTTTTGAGACAGGGTCTCACTATGCAGTTCAGGCTGGCCTTAAGCTCACTTTGTAGCTCAGGCTGGCCTCGAACTCACAACAATTCTCCTGCCTCAGCCTCCCAAGTGCTGGGATTACAGGCCTGCACCACCAGGCCCAGCTCTTTCTAGTCACATCTGTTGTTACTATTTCCAAAACTCAAATATTTTCATTGGACTATTACTGAAAATTCTTCACAGCTGAATGAGGTAATCACATGCCTGAACTTAACAGGCTCAGACCCTGAGTTTTCATTTGTTTTAATGAGAAAGCATCTCTCCATGTAGTCTACATTGGCCTTGCACATGCTCAACAACCCAGGCTGGCCTTGACTGTGTGATTCTCCTGCCTTGGTCTCTCAAGTGCTGAGATTATGAGAGTGTGCCACAATGCCTGGATGATCTTGATTTTTTAAAATTTCAGACTTAGGAATCTCTTGTTTTTCAACAGGATATTGTATCCTATTTGATAAAGATCACATTATAGAAACAGACTTTTTCTTAGTCTAAAGAAAGGTTATGGTTGGTATAAAAAGGGGGGCTAAACAAGTTTCTAAATATATATTTGGAATGTTAACATGTATTGTATTTGGCATTGGAAATCAACCAAAACATGTTATCTTGGTGACACTCTACATTCCTTTTCCTGTTTTCCTATTCAGAGTTCATTTTTTGATTTTCATGGTAAGGAATGAAAAGCTGCAGTGACAGCAGCAGCACTTGCTGCCATAGGCATCTGCACTGCTCCAGCAGGTTTACAAAGTGTATCACCTCAGAAGAACTTCTTCCATTTCCCTTTTCCACCCCCTTCACTTAATTGTTACAATATTTTCATGACCCAGCATCTCTAAAATCACATTCTTCCTCTCTCTTAAATGCTCTCTCAACCCTTTTTTCTTCCGGTCATTTGACAGAACTTCAATCAAAATGATTACTTATAGCTGTACAGATATTTTTCCTTCCTTAGACATTCTAAAATGCTTACCCTTACTATAAAGGCGGATAAGAATAATCATTTTGAGTTAATTTTGCTGAGAAGCGGTCATGTACTCAGCAAAAAATCCAATGGGCTTCATCAGATTTGTGGTACTGTTACAAAGTAGCAAGCAGGCGGTGGGCCGTGGTGAAGGTGGGTGTGAGTGCTGATTATGCCTATTTGCTTGGTGTGTGATCCTGGGTATACTATTTAACTTCTTAACTTCAACTATGCTTCCAATAAAGACAATTGCATCTTCATGGGGATATTGTAAGAATTAAATAAGGCAATGTTATGATTTATACCTTAATCTCTCCCCCAAAGCCTTAGGTGCTCAGAGGAGGGGCTTGGGAGAGGTAGCTGGATCATGAGTGTGTAAGACTGGATTAAGAGTGGACTTGATCAGTCCACTGACTGGCTTAGCACAGTTCTGGGTGCACACAATGAGGAGGTCTGGGTGTGGGTGGCACCAACCAAAAGGCCTGCAGTTTGAATGGAATGAAAAGAGAAAGGAAAGCTTGCTGCTGGCAGCTTTTCACCTGGTATGTCATGGATTTTTCTTCTCTTTCATGCCCCCCAGCTATGCTGCCCTACCTTGGAGCCACTGACTATGGACCAAAACCTCCACAAACTGTGAGCTAAAACAAACTTTTGCTCCTTTAACTGGAGGGTGTTAGGTATTTTATCCCAGCAACCAGAAAGTGAGTAAGACAAATATATAATTAAAATCCCCAATGTATGCTTGGTACATATTAAATCATTTTATTATTTTTATAAGGCAGAGCGAATCTAGATAAAGAATCTGGTTAACACCTAAAACAGCAAAGGGCAGAAGCTTATAGAATATTGACTAGCAGAACTTATGAAATCCATCTGGACAACGAAGTGTTCATAGTGAAAACTATTTGAAACATGACAAAAGTAGTTATAAAAGATGATGTTAAAAATATCGGGAAATGGGGCTGGGGAGATAGCTCAGTAGAATAAGTGCTTGCCTGGCAAGCACAAGGGCCTGAGTTCAATCCCCGGTTCTCTGTCTCTCTCTGTCTCTCTCGCTCACACACACACAAAATCAGGAAAATGGATTTTTGCCTCCAAGCAATGTGAAATATCAGGGACCAGATTTAAATATCCTTCCAGAAACAATTAAAAAACTGTTCAAAGCATATTAAAGAACAGTTTTGTGTATATTGGACATCAAGCAATAGTGATCTCTGGTGATAGGAAAAAATCTGCCCCACCTAATACTATAAAAAGTTTCCAGGCTGAGACCTAAGCAAAGAAAATCAGCATCCCTCCCTACCACTGACATGCCTAAACTAAGAAGGTGGAACTGGAAATTCAGGAAAGCTAGAGGTTGGCTTTCAGACTGCAGAGTAGTGAAAAGAGAGAAAAGCACGTTACTGGGTATATTGCATACCCACATGGTCTAGTTGATTTTTTAAAATGTATTTAGTACAGGGTCTAGAGGGTCTCACTACACTGATCAGATTCATGGATCCTCCTGTTTTCAGCCTCCCAAGTGCTGGGATTACAGGCTAGTGCCACCACGCCCAGTCTAGTTGACTGACTTTTTGACAAAAATGTGAAGGCAGAACAGTTGAGAAAGAGCACTCTTAAAAATAATGGACAAGCGAGGTGAGTGGTAGCACACCTGCACTTCTAGCACTTGGGAGGCTCAGCAGGAACATCATGAGTTTGAGGCCTGCCTGAGTTACACGGTGAGACCGTTGGCAGTACTGGTGACTGAACACATAACCTTGTGTATGCTAGCCAAATGCCCTATGACTGAGCTCTAGTTTCAGCCTTTTTAGTTTTCATTTTGAGACAAAGTCTTGCTAGTCTAGTTTGGCCTTGTGCTTGGCAATTCTTCTTCCTCAGCTTCCTGAGTAGTTGGAATTTTGAATCTTTTTTCTGATACTCAAAGAGTAACTCAGGCTGTAACATAGATTTAAATATAAAACTTAAAACATTAAAACTTACAGAAAAGAACATGAAAATCTTTACGACCTTGAGTTAGGCAAAGACTGCTTAGGTACCACACTGGAATTATGAGCCATAAAGAAAAAAAAAAAAGTAGTAAGTTGAACTTCATCAAAATAAGTTATGTTTTGGGGGCCTGCTCATTAACTCAGGTGTTTAAGTGACTGCTTAAACAAAGCACTCAGAAGTAGTATGCTGTTGTTTGATCCCTAGATCCTCAGACCTTATCAGGCCTACCCTGAAGGCATCCTGAGCCAGTCAAAAAAAAAAAAAAAAAAGTTATTTATTTATTTATTTTGGTGGAACTGGAGATTGAACTCAGGCCTTTGCACTTGCCAGGGAAGCGCTTATTCCAGCACACCCCAGGGGCGGGGCTGGCAATGGAATGCCAGGGCTCAAACCTGGGCCGCTGCACTCTGCCTAAGGCGCTTTAGTTCACTGAGCTAACAGGTACATCACTGATGAAATGTAAGTATCACTGTTGGGAGAAACAGTTTGTCAGTCTCTTAATAATTAAATATACATATTCATGTCTATTATCAGGTGAAAGGATAAACAATCTGTGTAATATCCATACGATGAAATGCTGCTCAACAATGAAAAGAAATGACATATCCAACAACAAGGGATGATCTTCAAAATAATTATGCTAACATTAAGAAAGCTAGATTAAAAAGAGAGTATATATTATATGACTGCTTATATAAATTATAGGAAATGTAACTATAGTGACAAAAAGTAGACATTGGTTGACTAAGAGGACAGATTCCAAAGGAAAATGAGTAAAAGTTTTGGGGATATCGGATATTCATTCTTCTAACTGTGGCAATGGTTCTACTAGTATTTACAACTGTCAACATGTAACAGACTGTGCACCTTATATATCTGCCTCTATCGTATTTCAGTTATACCTCAATAAGTTGTTAAAATATCAATCAAATTTGGAAATTTTAATGTCAACTGGTCACACATTATTTAAAGATGCTACAGGAGCATTGACTGTATCAGAAAAAGGACACTTAATGACTCAAGAGATGCTTCAATAACACACAGTAATTAAACTAATCATGATAAAGGTCAGAGGTATAGTGGGAAAACCACCAAGTCAAGATGTATGGAAATGGGCAGGGCCTTAGAGATAGATACGTTTGGGTTCAAATATCATCTTTCCCCACTTAGAAGCCCTTGAGAGGTACTTAATTCACTCAAGTCTATCTCCCCATCTTAAATACACTCAGGATTGGTGCATTCATTAATTGTATTCATACAGATAATTCATGAACGCACCTGATAGAGCACCATGGCCATAATATGCCTTTTGTCAATATATATTTTCTTTTTATAGTGGTAACTTAAATTTAGCTGATAGATTTGGAATAAACTGCTTAACCTGAGATTCAGATGAATATTTTTTTTTTGCTATGGACTATGTATAAGATATAGGAGTAAGTGCTCTATTTCTTTAGGTAATGACTGAGTGTAGAGGTGCATGCATGTAATCCCAGCACTCTGGAGGCTGAGGCAGGACTATCTAGGAGTTCAAAGCCATCCTGGATTAAACAGTATGTTTAAGGCCCTGCCACAAACAAACATCAAATAGAAAAACAGGGGAAAAAAGAAATTAAACTTCTATTTTATTTTAAAGAAATTAATGAAATTAATGTTATATGTGTGTATACACAACGACTTTTGTCAGGGCCACCCAGACTGACTAAAGCACCTGCTTAGGCAGAATGCAGCGGCAGGGGTTCGATCCCCATCATGCTGTGCTTGTCCCACCCCTGGGGTGCACTGAGACGGCAAGTGAGACTAGGCATCATGGCACATGCCTGAAATCCCAGTGCTTGGGAGGCTGGAAACGGGAGAATCACTACAAATCCAGTCTACATACTGAGACCCTGTAGGTCCTGTAGACCCTGTACCAAATACATTAAAAAAAAAAAAAAGAATTTTGTCTGTATTTAATACATTAAGGGACTAACAAACTGAATCCAAACAGTGGTACTTACATTGAATCAATAATGTGCCTAGTTTCCTACAAGTTGTAAACACATGCTATCAATTAAAACTTTATTTCCTAAAAACAGTCACTATACACAAAATAAATCTAATAACAACACTCCACTGTTTAGAGATAAAATATCATTGTCATTGCTTGTCTAGCTTTTTCTCCTGGAAACAAAGTCCCACTATGTTGACCATGATGGCCCTGAACTCACCACACTCCTGACTCAATCTGGGATTACAGGTAAATACCACATGCTCTGTTCAGTATTATTATTTTTTTGATTGGATTTCATATGCATATGAGTCTTTTTTAACCTCACATTCTTGTGGACAGAGCATAGAATATAAACTTTATATTTTAAAATATGCATAAATATATCATCTACTAGTTAATTTGCTGCACAAGAGGAAGAACTTTATTCCTTTTATCTGTAATTATGTATCCTTTGATTAATATCTACTTTTTCCTTTTCACCTAATGATCTTAGTGTCTGTTTTTTTCTCTTTCTCCTTCCTTCCTTCCTTTTTTTCTTTTTTGAGACAAAGTCTTGCTATGTAGTTACTGTTGCCTTCGAACTCATTATGTAGCCCAAGTTAGCCCTGAACTCAACAATGCTGCCTCAGCCTCCCGAGTGTTAGATAACAGGTGCACACCACCATGTCTGGCCCATCCTAGCTTCTGAGGACCACCATTCAACCTTTTCTTTTCTACTGCTCTTTCTCCTCCTCTTTCTTCTTTTTTGTTTTCTATTTTACAGTTTTATTTATTTATTTATTTATTTATTTATTTATTTTTATGGTTAAAAATAGATCACCATTATTATGTTATTGTTAACAAACCAAAACTATTAACTTTTATTCTGGGTATACAGATAATATTATAAAAATATTTTTTTTTGTAGGTTCCAGCCTGAGTACAAACTACTTAATTATTAAGGCTCTGATTCAACATGGCTGAATCCCAAATGCAACAGCTTATTTTCCCAATGACCTCTCCCTCCTTCTTCTCCACCCCAGCCCTAAATATAGCTTCCTCTCACCTTTCTAAGCACACAAAGGGGCCCCCAATCAGGCCCCTACATGCTGCCAAGCCTGACTTATTTAATTTTTTTTTCAACTTTTTACTTATGAGATCAACATTTTTAGATACCACGTGTGAGCAAGGCTCTGTGGTATTTAGTTTTCTGTTCAAAGCTTATTCCATTTGACACAACATCTTCCAGGTTCACTCATATTGCCATGAATAGCAGAATGTTATTCTTTTTTTTTTTGTATTTTAGGACAGGGCCTACAGGGTCTCACTATCTAGATGGGACTCATAGTGATCCTCCCGTTTTCATCCTCCCAAACACTGGGATTACAGGTTTACAGGTGCTCGCCATCACACCCAGTCTTAGTCTCCATCAGTGTACCCTGGGGGTGGGGCTGACACGGTAGGTTGAGCAATTGGAAATTTATATAGGTAAAATCTATTATTTTCAATAGTTTATATTTGCTATAAACTAGCAATAATAAAAATAAATAGCAAAAATAAAAATCCATTATTTCTTTTTCAATGGGACTAGAACAAGCAAATAAGTTTTCATATTTTAAAAATAAAGCTTTTTCATTTTTTTAACCAATTTTGCATGCATATATTTGATAATCTGATCAACTAATTTGAAGACAGTATGCAATACAGTGAACACTATCAAATTCCTATTGTTCTTTCTGTTTGGTTAAGTTCTGTATCATTTCTAATTTTTTTTCTGTTTCTTTTTTACTATTTTGTATTCTCTAAGGATAATTTTTTAAAAAGTTAAGAAAAACAGCTACAGGAAAAGATTTGGAGTGTTTTTACCAAAAAGAAAGGATGTCTATTTCAGGAGAAACACATGTACCTTGTAAATATGCACAGAGTTCTTTTTTCTTTTTTTTTAGTTATGGGCATTGGGCCTTCACACATGACCTGCCTATTTATTTATACATTTGTTTGTGCATTTGTTTATTTATTTAGAGGTAGTGTTTTGCTAAGTTATTTATTTATAGTGTTTTGCTGAGTTTCCTTCCCCACTCAAATAATGTGCACAATTCTCCTATCAATTAAAAAAATGTCTGTTCTTACAGTGTCACCTTGGGAAAAAAACAACAAAGCTCGTTAAGACTGTACATACAGATAATACTGAGGCAGCAGGGAACTAAACTACCATCTCAAAGATATTTAATCTTGCCTTTCAACCATATTATTCACCATTATCTTCAGAATTACCACAGTCACAATTTATTTCTGTGCAATTCTGCAAATGCTCAGCTTCTTAGGCAGGAAACACAAAGCAGATTGTCAATTTGCCTTTGTGCAATAGCTGGAGAAGTGGCTGAAGATAGGAAACTTATAAATAGTGTCAGCTAGAGTTAGAAAAAAATAAAAGAATAAAAATAAACCAGTTTCAGAGGGTTATAAATTTTTGACTCAGTATTCCTACTCCTGTGTTATAAGGGATTAAAAAAAAACTATTTTGCAAAATAGAAATAAAAATATTTTTCATTTAACAATCTACCTGTTTAATGACTGGGCTTATGAGCTGTCCTTTTTGCGTGTACAGTACTGTACCTCTTGTTGATAGTGCCTCAATGTCTTTTAAAATACAGCATACCTTACTTATACAGTACTATAATTTTTGCTGATTGTGCCATACAGTACAGTACTGCAGTTTTATGTTCTATTGTACATTACAGTGCTGCATGTAAGAGTTATACAAATAAAAACAAAGTCATCAAAGTAGAGTTTTCTTTGGCCATTTTGAACATTGTAATAATGTACATATTTTGCATAATTCCTCACTTAGTGACCAATCAGACATTAAAGAAAGATTTTCTGTAGCCTATTATATTTTAGGCACATTCACTAGGATGTTGGTCAGATAAACAGTACTCATGAAAAGACAAAAGTCCTCAAAATAGGTATTATTTGTATAATGTCTGATATAGGAGAAAAACAAGCTACCTGATAATTTTTTTTAATGTATCCGGTTATTATAGGGTTTCACTATGCAGCTTGGACTCATAGTGATCCTCCTGTTTTCAGCCTCCCCAGGGCTGGGATTATAGGCATGCACTACCACACTTGTACTCTATGGCCAGCTCTGTCCTCCCTGGTTGTGGGGCTGGCACAGCACTTGGTGCTGGGGATTGAACCATGGTCCTTATGCTTGCCTAAGCAGTCACTTAATCCACTGAGCTATCTTGCTGGCTCCAACTGACAATTTTTTGGATATTGAGGAAAACAAACTTATTTTGCCATGGTATCCAAAAAAATACATAGTTTGCCTGTTTTGATGCAGAAAGGGGTGATTTGGAGCATGGACTTTTTTTTATTGTTGTTGTTGGAACCGAGGATTGAACTCAGGCCCCTGCACTGGCCAGGGAAACGCTTATTCTACTGAGCCATCTCCCTGGTCCCTGGAGCATGGTTTTACGAGACAGGGTGATGATATGATACTGGTATAACAGCTGTGCCAAAGGGGTAGAAAAATCATTCCAATGTACTTTTTTGTTGGATTCAGTTCTGAAGACTATTGGCATGCTGGGTGCAGTGGTACGTGCCTGTAATCCCAGCACCTGGGACTCTGAGGCAGGAGGGTCCCTGCAAGTTCAGGACTAGCCTAGGCTACACAGTGAGTGCAAGGCCAGCCTGAACTATAGAGTGAGATCCTATCTTAAAAAGGAAAAAAAAAAAAGACTATTTGCTCCCAACAGGTGATAATAAAATTGATTCATTTGGATTTAGTAAATTCTGAGATATAAACAAACTTTTTGGAAGTGACATTACCTCTGAACCTTTTTGAAATGTCTCACACCATACAAATGCACACATTCTCTCAAGATACATGTATTTCTGAACCACAGGAAACAACTGAACATTTTGTTATCATTGTTAACTATTTCTATTTTAGGATATGTGCTGCCAAAGCAAGCATTCCTTTAACTATTTCTTTGTTCTGAATATTGTAGTGCAATACTGTATACAATTCCTCATTTAAAGATGAATTCACGAAACAACCTAGTTGCAGGATTGAAATTCAGTCATTCCATAAGGAATGTTTATACAATTATCTCTCAGATTTAATGAAGATTGGTTCTAAGACACATTACAGGCAATCAAATCATGGATGTTCAAGTCCCTTTTATAAGATGGCATAGTATCTGCATATAAAGCATCTCCTTCCATATACTAGCTCTAGATTACTTATATTGCCTACAACAATATTAATGCTATATAAATAGTTGTCTTTTTTTTTGTGGTACTCGGAATCAAACTGATGGTCTTACCCTTCTAGGCAGGTGCTGTGCCGCTGAGCTACACCCCAGTCACAATAGTTGTTGCACTGTATTGTTTAGGGAATATCAACAATGGAAAAGTCTCTGTATGTTCAATTAAGATTGTTTTCCTCCAACTCATTTTGATTTGTGGTTGGTTGAATCCATATTTGTGGAAACCAGAGATATGGAAGACTAACCACATGTAGAAAATTATTTTTTAAAGTATTAGAAGAGTGAAAATCTGGAGGCAACCTAAATACTACATATGTAAGAAATAGTTAAGTGAACTTGCTAGTGTAATATTTTTTTGGGGGGCTGGCTCAGCCCATCCTTGGGATGGGCCAGGCATGGCATGTGGTGCCAGGGATTGAACTATGGTCCCTATTGTTTGCCTAAGCTTTCCTAGCAGACACTTTAGACTGCTGAGCTATCTCACCAGCCCCTTGCTAATATAATAATATGTAAACATTAAAATTTTAATTAAGAAAATCACTTAGTGACAACAAATGTTAACTTTTAAAACATCATACTGTACACCATAACTATACTCAATTTGCACTTGTAAGTTAAAAACTGATAAAGGAGGACATTACCACATTTCTACCTGTAGTGTTAAAAGGATGGAAGATTGTGTTTTCTAATTTTATGTAAACTTAATATAATTTAAAAATCTAGGTTGTAAACTGGATGGTTTTGAGTAAGGTAGAAAAATAAGAGGATGGATGAAACAGTTGCTATGTCACCGGCAATCTAACCATAGAAAGCTATGTATAGGCTCCAGCTACCCATAAGCTGAGTATCTGTATCAGTATTCTGTTCTAGATTAAACACTGTGGCTATATTTTGGGATTCTTTTGTTTTCCTTCCCAGTCCTATATTCTGTCTCACAGCATGAGTCAGAAGGTAAAGAGTTAATACCTATGTATAGTTCCTTATTACATGAAGAAAATAGACTGTGTATTTTAAAAACATTTATCTTTCATAAGGCACTTCTCACTTACACTGTTCCTAACAATAGTACCAACAGGACCCCCTTCAAGAGGATATGATAGCTCTAGATGAGCTGATGACATCCACAGGCCACCAGCCACATTTGGTTCCTTCTCCCTCCTGTTCAGGAGGCTTCTTATCTCAGGTTAAAATTCTTTAAGGAGTATCTCAAGTAACATTTGTTTCCTGGGGCAAACTTCTTTCCTGTTTGTTTATCTAGCATTGAGTTTTTCTGATAATATTTCACAGAACCATAGTTCTTCAAAACCATAGATTTTGAAGTTGGAAGAAATCTTGGAAGCATTTAACATTATATTCTCTCAGAAACTCAGAGAAAAGTAATGTTTTCTAATGTGTGCTCATGAATCAGAAATAAGCAATTTCAAGTTTATCATATATAGTACAGCCATACATTACTACTTATCACCAAAATCTATAAAGGTTTGTCTGTTCTCCCAGCTTGTAAACTCCTTCAGCAAACAGACTAAAACTTGTTCATCTTTGATGTGACCAAGAAGTAAGCACAAAGTCAAGTAATATGGGTCTCTCCTAGTGATTCCTCAGAAAAGGCATTAGCCCTACCACATTGTTTTTTATTTCTTCTCCCAGTTCTATATTCTGTCTCATAGTTTGAGTCAGAAGGTAGAGTTAAAATCCATGTATAGCTCCTTTTCTACTGGGAAAATAGACTGTATATAGACTGGCCTGAAACAGTGTTGCTGAAGGAGCCAAGGGGACATTTGTTCCTAGAATTCGCTGTTACGGTATCATAACGGTTCAGCGAACCTGAAGCAGTATTATGACTTTTAGAAGATGTAATGGGAAGAGATATCCCACAACACAGAGTAACTTTGCTTTAGTAAAAACAGGGCAAGTCCTTTAAACCCAAGTGGATTATGTTTCTTCCCAGCTGGATTATTGTAATCGTGGAATAAAAATAAATCTTCCGAAGATTATTTTTCCTTAAAATGTACACTCTTACACAATCTTTATATGTGCAAGTATATTTCCATTAGAAATCAGAATGCTATGTGAAAAAATTTACAAAGCTTCTAGGAAAGTTTTAGCAATTTGGCTAAGTTCTCTAGGAAAGATGTTAACATGAGCATTATGGATACAGTGAAAAACTTGGGAGGTTAGAGCTATTTTTTAACTTGCTATGATTTCACCTACTCAGAAACATGTGTTCATTTCTTTCTTCAGGTATCATACCTGAATACTTATCAGGTATCTAATATGTACCAGGTACCTTGCTGTGCAGAGCAGTGAAGAAGGCAGATATGACAGTTACATTCTACAGAGGTAGATAGATAGATAACAAAAGAGAACAAAGAGCAGAAATATAACTGATAATTATCATTAAGGATATAAATCAGATGACAAAGAATAATGACTGGGGAGGTGAGAGTAGGGTTTACTTTAGTCTGACTAGTATGAACCATATACTTGCCTATGCTTTTTGTTTTTGTTTTTTTTGAGACAGGGTCTTGCCATACAGTTCAGGCAGTGATCTGCCTTCTTTAGCCCCTGGTTGCCGGCATTATAGGTATAGGCCACCACGCTCAGCTTGCTTGCCTATATAATATCAGGGAAATTAGTGAATTTTTCTGGTACTCAGATCTCCAACAAGACAAACTAAAGTTCAGGTAGGTGGCCTGAGAGTGGAGAAAGCCCTTGATGTGAAATTAAGAAAACTCAAGATTATGTCCTGGCCTAAGGCTCTGTGAAACCCCAGAATAGGTGACTAAAATGCAAGAAAGGCCCTTCTTTAATTTTTTTTTTTTTTAAGCTAGGTTCCCATGATGTTGCTCAGACTGCTCACAAGTTCTTGGGCTCCCCTGATCCTCTGCCCCATCCTCCTAGTTGGGACTACAAGTGTCTGATACGACAGCCAGCTCACACTTAACCATTTTCTTAATTTTTACAACTTTCTGGATGTTTACATTCATTTTCACTAGACAAGACCTCTGAGGACTTTAGAGACACTTTAGTTTTCTGTTCTACCATTTTTAGATAAGAAGCCTATTTATTTCATAAATGGGATGATGAGATTGGTAGAGAGGCAGTATTATTCTTCATGGCACACTAGAAAAGCACACTGGGAGCAGCTCGGTGATAATGTACTTTACTGGCATTTGTGGGGCCTACATTCAATGTCCAGCTCACAGAAAAATCAAACCCAAAACAACCCAACCCAACTTACAAACTAGCTTTATCTTTTCCTTTTCCTGCACTGTTTAAGTGACAGGCAGAAGAAGAAACCCACCACCAGCAAACCATTATCACTTCTGTAAATTCTGGCTAACTGGCTAAAGCCAAGAACAGCAACCTTCAGTAAACGCCCATCATATCCAAGAAAAGCAACCATACCGAGTGCAGAGTGCCATTGCTGGTTGCTGTGGGAGGGCGGGCCCACCGCTCATTTTCCAGTTCTTCCATTACTTGGTTCATGGCGCTCTTCAGCCATGTGTCCACAGAAACACCAATTTGCTTTAGCAGATCAAGCCGGGCTTCTGCTTTCAACTTAATTATCTAAGAAAATCAAAATAAGATTTAGAAATCAAGGCCATTTTCCCCTCACATTCAGTTATTCCCAAGTATTAATTAGAATGATCTTGATATTCACCAGCTAGGGTTCCTTAGCATAGATGCTAATTTGTCTCCTGCAGAAAAGAGAAGGGATGGAGGAGAGGCATGAGCAAAGAGCAGGAGTTTCAGCCTCCTGATAACAGCAAATAGTATACTTATATTTCAGTCTCATCAACTTATTCATTCATCTATCTAGGGGGGAGCTGGAGACTGAACCCAAGGTCTTCTGCATGTTCAGTACACACTGTACCACTTAGCTCTGCCTAGTTCCTTGGCTCATTTGTATGTTGACAAAAGCACAGTACTGATGACCCATCAACTATAATCTAGGAACAGGAAGAGATCAATATGCCATAAAGTCTGCTTTCCTCTCCCATTAAAAAAGCTATGCCTCAGATTATCATGAAATATGTCAATTTTTAGTAGCTTTCTAATCCAAACTTTCTTTTATAACATATCTTATAGTCTACTGCTGACTATGTCACTTCTTTGCTTAAAAATTTCCATTAACTCCAGACTATTATATAGAGAATTAACTAACTTTTCGGTGTCAGGGATATAGCTCAGTGGTACAGTGCTTGCCCAGCACACACTAGGTCCTGAGTTCAATTACTGGTACAAAAACAAAACTAAAAACACTAAACTAATTTTTCACCTCCAGTAAAATAGCTTTCACAATTTTACTGGATTTTTTTTCATTTCTCCTCATGTGTCTTTCGCTCTTACAGCACTACGTGCCATTCCTCTAAGACTGTACATTCACTGGGTGCTCTCTAGGCTTTGTTCACACCAATTCCTCCTCCCCACCTGTGCTGAAGGCCTTTTTCTGCCCCCTTTTCTGGTCCTAGGAATTGAACCTATGGCCTCTGTACTAAGCTATATTCCTTAATCTTTAAACAAATATTTTTTTATTTTGAACCAGGGGTGGGAGCACACATCTGTAAGCCTAACACTTGGAGAGACTGAGGCAAGAGGACTGCTGCAAATTCAAGGTCAGCCTGGGCTACAGAGCAAGATACTGTCACAAAAAATTATTTTATTTTGAAACATGGTCTCACTAAATGGCTAAATTGCCTAGGCTAGGCTCAAATTTGGGATCTTGCTGCATTTACCTCCCAGTGTGCTGGGATTATAGGGTGCACCACACCTGGCTCTCTTAAATTTAACAGGGTCCAACCTTTATTCTTTTGTATATGTCCTATCACCATTCGAGTATGTATTTTAGAGCAATGAAATGCCTAAGAAAATGTGAACCAAGAATCTCTTTTTTGAAAATCATAAATATAAGTCTCTTAACTGCCAAAGCAGAGAAATAAATAGAAATATTCAGTATATTTTATTTTTTTTAACAATGAGTAATCTAGTTTTCTTAACATTTAATTTTTGCCAGTACTTCACCAAGCAACTGATAAACATGGTATTGCAAACTTAAGACTGCAGTTCCAGAGTTAAACACTGCTATTTTCCATTAGAAAATGCAGTACAGTATATACAATAAAAATGAATGACAGCTGTCTGTTATAATGTTGGTGTGCTTTAGGGCCCAGAAAACAAAACCTTTAATTTTTTGCCTGTTCCCTTTTCTCTCCAAGGCAACTAATAGAAGCTATAATTTCTCTTCCTTAAAGCAGGTCATAAAAAGCAAACTCTAATTTTTCTTACTGTCTTGGAGCTGGCCACAGAGAAATTCTCTGACCTACCTTATCTCATAGTAGGTCATATGGCCCTGTTTCATAAGGGGTTTGGACTCATGTTTGGGAGGAAAGAATGCTACACAAAAAGGCCAAGAAGTATCTGAATATAGAGGCCACTGTGCGCATTCAGGCTATTAAATTAATATCAGCTCATACCCTTTTTTGTCCAGTAACATTTTTATGTTGTCCATGCTTCAATATTATCTATGCAATAGTCTCCATGAAATCCCCAAAAGATAGGCTTTGAGAGCTTCTGGAAAGCTGAACATGTGGAGTGTTGTAGGAGGACTCATCCATGTGCCGGGAGGGTAGCACATCCCAGCTCCACAGGGATGGAAGCTCTAGTACCCAGAACTCCTCCAGACCTTCTCCTATGTCTTCCTCTGGCTGCTTATTTATATCCTTTTAGATGAAGAAACATGGTAAATATATTTCTCTGAGTTGTGTGATCTGAATAGCAAATTAATTTAGCCCAAAGAGTGGTTGTGGGGACCCCAATCTGAAGCCTGTTAGAAATTCTGGAGGCTTAGATTCTTTCTTGTGTTGAGGGCTAGGCCCTCAATTTGTGGAGTCTGACACCACATCTAGGTACAAAGTGTCAGAAATAAACTGAACTAGAGAACACTTCATTAGTATTCACTGACGAATTGATTGCTTGCTTGCTGGTGTAGAGAAACACCTATACATTTTTGGGATCACAAAAATGATACATATTGTCAATACAGAATGGGGTAAGAAAGTCTTTTTTTTTCTTTTTTCTTTAAATCCTAGAGGTCTCAAATTTTTTTTTTTTAAATGTAGTCTAGACTGGTCTCCGACTTGGTATACTACTGCCTTAGCCCTCCGTCACCCCCACCCCTAGTGCTAGGAATACAGATGTGTCACAGCTGTCCATATTTGAATAACTGTACAATTTCCAACATTTTTAAATGAACTTTGATGATGTCTTAACTGACTAAAAATTTTCAAAGTTTAACTTTCTGTAAACTATTCCAGATACTATTTAACCAAATCATTTTTGAAGCCTTACAGTTTCTCACTCTTTTTTTGGTGGAACCAGGGATTGAACTCAGACCTTTGCGCTTGCTAGGCAAACACTTATTCCACTGAGCTATCTCCCTGGCCCCCTAAGAAAGAGTATCTCTTTTTTTTTTTTGGCAGAACTGGGGATTGAACTCAGGCCCTTGTGCTTGTAGGTAAGCATTTATTCTACTGAGCCATTTCCCTGGTTCCTGGAGTTTCTAAAATAATATTTTAAAATTCCATATCCTTTAGGATAAATAATCATGGTTGGTTAACACAATAAATTACCTTGAGTTGAATATACTATACTTCAAATTATAGTTGAGTTTGTGAATTTTTTTTTTGAGTTTGTGAAATTTTAAAGTCTAACTTGGGTTTACTTCATTTGCTTCAAGGTCAAGTCTTTGTTTACTACAACTGTATTATTTAGAATAGAACATTATTTACAGTAGGAGATCAGTAATGGCAAATAATGTTATCTGCTATTCTATCTTTGGTATTTTTTTTTTTTTTGAGACAGGGTCTTACTACATATCACAGGCTTGCCTTGAACTTTTATGCAGCCTGGGCTGGCCTCAAACTTGTGATTTTCTTGCCTCAGTCTCCTAAGTGGTGGGATTACAGGCATGCATCTACATGCCCAGCTATTTCTGGTATTTAAAAAAAAAAACACTCCAAACAACTTTTATCAAATGTCATAGAAACTATTGCTATCTTTTTCACTGAATTTACAAAACCATTCTGAGGATATCATAAACTTCTTTTTATAAGAGAAAAAATGATTTAACCAAGGCTATATAATTGTGGTAATATATGAAACTGAGGGTCTCTAATTCATGCCTCCTGGTATTCCCCTCATTAACTTTGATGGGAACAGAGAGCCTTATCTCTAAGGTCCACTAGGACTTGACTTTGTAGGATATATTACCAATATGTAGGTAGCCCATTTAAACCTATTTCAGGATTAAAAACTATGAGAAAGAGCCCACATTTCCCAGGTTAGCCCAACTAATCTCTGGCTAAATAAATCTAGTTACATCAAATCAGTGAAAGACATACATAGTGAATATCTAGAAGGTTAAAAGGAAAAAAAATACTTTTGCCATAATGTTTGGGGTATATTTTTTAAAGGCAACAATGTTTTTCTCTGTTTGAATAATTTAATTTCCATATACTTAGATATTTTTCAGTTATCAATTATTAATCTTTAATTTAGTTCTGAATGGTGAGTGAACTTATTTATGATATTGATCATTAAAACTCACTGAGCCTAGTTTTTGATTCAATACGTGGTCTTGATGAATGGTCCATGTGTATTTTAAAAGAAATTATATTCTACTCTCATGCGGTAGGGTATCATACATGCCAACTAGGTAAAGTTAGCTAATAGCACTGCTCAAGTCTTCTATCAACTTACTGATAGTTCATCTCCTTCTGTCATTTACTGAAATAGAGCTATGAAGTGTTTAGCTCCAATGTGGATTTATCTCTCTCTTCTTCCAGCACTATTACATGTCCATCTATAATTTTTATTTATTTATTTTTAAATTTGGAAGCAGACACTTTATTAACTGACCAAATCATAAAAACACCATGGTAGATCCCTAAGTTCAATCCTTTGAATAAGCCTCTTGTTCTGGTCTTCCCTATTTCCAGCATCTCCACAATCCACAAAATGGGCATTCTTTTTCTTCATTCTACTCATGGAGATGGTAACTTGAATGGCCACAGGAAGTTATTTGCCTCTTTGAAGTGTTTTCCAACAGTATAGATCTCATGAATCAGATCCTCCATGCAGATGAAGCCATATTTACCAAGAGATGGAGCAATCAATGAATTATCTGTCAGGACAATTTGCTTCTTATTGATTTTGCCACAGCCATGCTTATGTATTAGTTCAGTCACTGACTTCAGGTTTGGGAGGCCCCATGCAATGGATGGCTCCATAATTCTCAGCATGTTAACTGAAGCCTTGTTGAGCTTAATGAAGGTACCAATGAAGATTTGGTGAAGGTGAAGAAGCTGCAACACCTTGCGGAACTTTGGGCTCACACCATTGATATCCTTTATCTGGATGACAAATGCCAGTTGGGGCTCTGCAGGGACATGGAAGTTGCTAGCTTTTCTCACCATCCTAGCCATTTGGATCTCGGTTCTGTACATCTGTCTGTACTCCTTATGATAGTGTCTGGCTTTTTCATAGATGAGCTTCCTCCTCGCCTTGTGAAGCATCTTCTGGGCAAACTTCTGTCTCAGCACTTTATCTTCAACTCTGCAAAATGTCTTAGCTTTTTCTTAATGCTTTCTGGCACAGCAGGAACCTTTTTTTCCTTCTCTTCTATACCTTCTACAGTTCCAGGCAGAAAAGTGCTCCATCTATAATTGTTGAATCTTGAACTGCCTCCCCAGATCATTATGAATTACTATTATGATTATTATTATTATCCTTTTGAGACAGGATTTCACTGTGTAGTTTAGGCTACCTTCGATCAAATTAAATATAGTTTCAAAATAAGCCTCAAAATGGTAACACTGATCTTCAAGTAAGTAACCTTGCAGTCAAAATAAAACATAAGTTTTCAGGAGAACCCATACACTTAATAATCAAATATTTATAGCATTCTGTAAAAAATAGTATGTATTTAAAAAGTAGAGGCCATGTGTGGTGGTGCATGCCTGTAATCCCATCATTTGGAAGGCTAAGACGGAAAAATTGCTGTAAGTTTAAGACCAGCCTGGGCTACACAGTGAGACCCTATCTCAAAGAAAAAAAAAAGTAGAAAAACACATGGGGCCATAATCAGGAGAAAAAGTTTTCAAAACAGAATAATACCTACCTTATATGAACTCTTTCAAAAAAATGAAGAAGTTGTGGGCTGGGATGCAGATGAAAGATGCAGTGCCTGCTTAGTCAAATATAAGGCCCTGAGTTTGATTTCTAGTACCAAAAATGAGAAGAAGGGTGGGGGGAAAAAAGACCAAAAATATCCCCTTAAAAAAAAAAGAGGAATCTGGTCTGTGGGCACCATGAGCATGGGAAGTACAGTGGATCTGCACTACAGGCGTGGGAAGTACAGTATTATGCCAGCATCTGAGAACACAGGTGGACACTGGGAAGGTACAGGGACCTGGTGAGCCCAGCCTGCGTGTACCACTGGCATGGAACTATGGAGTACCTACTGGGGCCAAACACACCCTCTCAGAATGTAGGTGGATACCGGTCAGCTATGGAGACTTGGTGAGTCTGGCCCACATCCACCACTTCACAGAAGCTTTGCTGAGCATTGGATGCCCACCCCATGAATCACGGGAGCCTTGTTCAGTCCCATCCTCCCTACCGGCTATTGCATGAACCTCACTGCCCCACAATCCATCCTTTTCCCACCACTTCTGAGTCTGGGTGATCATTGGGAGCTTCAAAAATGGCAAAACAATGAGCAAAAGGCAATCTCGGACCTTCAGCCTGAACACATCCAGGATACAAGGATATAAGGATGTAGAAGAACTTAGAAGTCACATACCTGAAATTTCTGAAATGACAGTACCTGAAGTAAATAAACAAGTCCATGAGGCTATAGAAGAAACCAGATCTGAAATAATTATGAAAGAATTGCTCAGCATATCTAAAGAAGACATAGTTAATAGAGGAGAACAGAAAAATGATGAAAACATTGAATGAACAATGTAGGAAAGGGTCAAAATGCACGGAACAGATTGAAACAGATATCCAGGAAATTAAGAATTCCATTAAAAGCTGAAAAATCCACTTGAATAAAACTGAAGATAGACTTTTAGACCTTGAAGACAGCAGTGCAGCTAATGAATGTAAAAGGAAAGAACACTTAAAACTAACAAGGAAACAGGAAATAGCAATTCAGGAGCTATAAGATGATGCAAAGAAAAACAATACAAGACTTAATCGATGTCAATGAAATAGCAGGAGTCAGCATAAATGACATAAAAAGACTATTAGCAGAAGAAAATTTCTCAAGCATGAGAAAAGAATCTGACATAAACATCAGTGAGGCATACAGAACTCCAATTAGCTATAATCAAAATAAATTTGCACCTAGAAATATAATCAAGATTCTAGAGATTAAAAGAACAGAACATTAAAAGCTGTTAGAAGAAACAGATCAGCTATAATGGAAAGCTCATAAGAATCACGGGAGATTTCGCAACATAAACTATCAAGTCAAGAAGAGCTTAGAGGGCCAGCTCAGGGACTACATAGGCAAGCTTAGGCAAGTGCTCAGGGACCGCAGTTGAATGCCTGGAAGCACAAGCCGCAGCAGCCCTAACCCCATGGTGGATTGAGCCAGCCAC
>PVKA01005518.1:0-58695 GCA_004027165.1 Ctenomys sociabilis
TTCCGCGGTTTATTCAGGACCCCTATACAATCTTCTTCCCCTGCTAGCTAGCCTCCCTGCTTCCTCCTTCCTTCTTCTCTGCTCTCCTTCTCTGCTCTCTTTTCTTTGCTAGCTTCCTGCTTCTACAGGGGAAGCCCGCTCATGGCTTTGAACCAGTGGGCGTCCAACCCCGGAGTGCCACGTGGGCACAGCCGATAGGTCCAGGTACACGGAAGCAATGCCCTAGTCTTAGCCTTAGCCAAATGAGAAGTTGTTTGTTATGGAGAGCACCCACCCCCAGGTGGGGGTGAAAGGCGGAAGCCAGCGCCGTCTTTAAGGTGCGGCTGTGTCTTTAAGGTGAGAGCACTCACCCCCAGGCGGGGGCTATTTGCAGCTCTCTACAGTTCCCCCTTTTTGGTTATAGCAACAGGCAAGAACAGAGGCCCGATCCCTGTTGTGCAAGGACAGAGGCCGACTCTTGCCCAGGTGCATTGCACCCAGGGAGTGTCAGCGCTGTCCGATGCCCCTTTTCACAGGGGTGGAATGGAAGGCATCGAACCCACATGCAATCAGGCATGCTCTCCATGGATTCCAGTTGCACACTCCGGTTTCCACGTGCAGTGCTTTGCCTCGCACCCTGTGCCGGTAAACTATTTGTGTAAGGTGGCTATCCATACACCAGGGGACTGTCCAGTCTCAATGGCTGTAAAGGCTTGAACTATCATGGCTGTACCGCGACGCTGAAGGAACCTAACACGGCATATGCACCACAGGCAAACCAAGGATATCAGCACCATCGGGCCAGCCAGAGCTCCCATTCCCGCCCACTCTTTCAGGTGATTCATGGCGATGGAGAACCATGAAACCAGGCCCTCTGCTAATATTCCCCATCTCAGCTCTGATGTCCCCTGTTGTAGCATCAGGAACATCGTGAGGATCACCAGCAGCACTTTCTTCTTCATTGGTGGTGTCCTTCTTTTCATATTGGGTCTTTCTGGTCAGGTGTTCAGGTATCCACACCAGATCTCGCTGGTCCTGAGGGAAAACACAAACAGCCCCTCATGCCCAAGTCAGCATGGGGTCAGGCCCTCGCCAGAGGCCTGTTAAAATGTCTTTCCATTTCACCATGCCTTTGCAGGCACCGCCAGGCTCATAATGCCTGTCAGCTGCGGAACGCCCTTGAGCGTCCAAATTTTAAAAATTGATGGTGAATAAGGCTAGAGAAAGCCTCTCCTTTGGGGTATGGCCGTAGCCAACTCCCCCGTTTTGTTTTTGTAAGCACCCCTTAAGAGTGCGGTGGGCACATTCTATGATGCCCTGTCCTTGTGGATTATATGGTAATCCATGCACAAGTTGCACCTCCATCTGGCGACAGAAAGAGGTGATCTGTTGGCCAGTATAGGCTGGTCCATTGAGTTAGTTGAAGCACCGCGGCCACTAGGCCCCAGCTCTCTACATACTTTCATCCAAGCTTCTATTCTCCTATTCTTATAGGGGGTGATGGCTGCTCGGCACTCCTTAGTGCATTGTTCAAACACAAGTTGTTTAATCAAAGGCATCGCCATGTCCAGATCCCCAAATATTTTACCCGCTGCTTCCATCATCCTAGCTACGAAGTCAGAGAAGGGTTCCATGGGGCCTTGTAAAATCTTTGTAAGATTACCGCTCACTTCCCCTTTGTTTGGCATGGCTTTCCATGCCTTAATGCAAATTTTGTTAATTTGTTTGTAAACTTGAGGTGGGTAGCCCGTTTGCGCATTAGCGAAACAGCCTTGGCCGAGCAACATGTTCCAAGCCTGATGTCCTGTGGCTTGATTAGCAGCCTCCTCCTCTGTAGCAAACTCCATTAGATAAACCTTCCAATCGAGATACTGACCAGGGCTCAAACACGCCCAAGCCAGGCTATTCCAATCACCAGGTGTCATACAATGCCTGCTTAGGGCTTCTACCTAGGCTACAATAAAGGAAGCTGTGACACCATAAGTCCTAACTGATTCAGCCAAGGACTTAATCACTTTAAAGTCCAAGGGCTCATGGAATCGCTGTCCTTGGTCGTCATGATACACAGAGAACACTAGGGGGAGCTCTAACCTCACTGTTCTCCATACTTCTGGGTTAAAGGATGCCCCAAAGGACTTCCTCCTCCGCTGTCCCAGTAGGGCGGTGGTGCCGTGGGCCCCGCCTCATACTCTGGGGAGGAGCAACATGGCTCCTCTACGCCCAGCGCTTCCTTTTTCTCTCGACTTCCCTTTTCTTTAACCTTTAATCTCCTAATTGCCTCAGCAAGCATTAAGTCATCCTCCTCTGAGTCAGTGGACTCAGGAGGCTCTGACTCAGGAAGATCGGGGTGCAAGCCCTTTCTTCTTCTCAATCCCCTTTCATTGCCTGCTTTTTCGGACCTTTCTTCCTGTAGCTGTTCTAGTGCTACCCGCCCACTCTCCATTGTCTCACTGCAACGCCGGTCCTCTAAGTAGCCTTGGATTGGCTTCCAAATTAGCCTTAACAGCTCCTGTAGAGCCGAAAATATTGGGAATGAAGCCCCCATTGTAAAATCTTTTTTATTTTTATCTTTAAACCCGCTCGTCAGCAAGTCTTATCCTGCTCTCTCTTTAACTACAGAGAAGAGCAACTTATTCCCCGCTTTCATCGCGGATCCCCGAATTTTTCCAAGGACTTACCGGTGCACCCCCTGACTGTGGAAAGTTCTGGGCTGTCGTTGACCACTCCGCAGGAACACAGGCTCCTCCCCCAACGGGCCACCACTTGTCGCGCGCAACCTCGCCAGCAAGGAAGACGCGACAACCAGCTCTTCTTTCCGTGGTTTATTCAGGACCCCTACACAATCTTCTTCCCCTGCTAGCTAGCCTCCCTGCTTCCTCCTTCCTTCAATGATTCTTTTAAAAAACAGTTTCAAAAGTGTTTGGATTAGCAGTTACCATCTATAGAGTGCCTCTAATCAAAATGGACTTGAGCTAACGATTTTGTTTGTCTCCGCAGGGAATTCACAATACTCCTCTAACTTCTCACACAAAAAGCCAACTACAGACTTTGCATAAAGACATCTTTTCTTTTCAAAATTTTTATTAGCACTTGTCTACACTACATAGTGATTACACTTCTCCTGGTGCTGTGGCATACATACATACCTATTTTAATTCTTTTTCATCTCCTCTCCCTCTTACTCCTTCCCTGCATCTCTCGATGCCCTTCTTTTCTGCAAAAGACCTTATTTCCCATTGCCTGTCTTTTGTTTTGCTCTTTATTTATGTTTTGGTTTTGTCATATAAGAGAAACTGTGTGATATTTAAGTGTACGTACCAGATTTATTTCACTTAGTATTATGGTTTCATACTGAATTTCTTTTAATCTAGAATTAGTAGAATGGACTGGGGAGATGGCTCAGTAGAATAAGAGCTTCTCTGGCAAGCGCAAGGGTCTGAGTTCAATCCCTAGTTCCGAAAAAAAAAAAAAAAAATTAGTAGAAAACTCTGATTTGACTTTTGTGAAGATTGAGGGTCTGGTGTTAAACTGTATCTATTTGATATTTGAGAGTCACAGACACACACAAACCTAAGTGCTCTGCTGCTCTGTTTTAAAGTTACAGGTTGGCTCCTCAGCACCACTTTCCTGCTCAATTTGAAGATGGCATCACTGCAGTTAAGTTTTTTCTTCAGGATAAAATTCTTTCAAAATATGGAGTAGATCCCAGTCGAGTCTGCATTTCGGGAGACAGTTCTGGGGGCGCGCTGGCGGCAGCAGTCACTCAACAGGTACGCCGCGTCTGCCTGTATGTGGGAGGGAAAAGGTCAGACTCTTTTCTTTTAAATCAAACATCCAATTATCCCGGCACCATTTTTTTCAAAGAATATTCTTCCTCAATGAATTACCAAGGCACTGAGTCACGATTTTATTGACAGGAACACCGCTATCTGTTTTCAGGTCCTGCTGTTGTTCCCTTAGTTTACATGTCTACCTTCAGGTCAACCTTGTTCTACCTAAAACTGTTTCTAGTGCTCCCTGTTTTCCTCATTAAAACAGAACAATATCATGTCTCTTCCTTCCTTCCTTCCTTCCTTCCTTCCTTCCTTCCTTCCTTCCTTCCTTCCTTCCTTCCTTCCTTCTCTCTCTCTCTTTTCTGTGGCCTGCTCAGACTGCCCTTGGGGCAGAGCTGGCACAGCATGTGGTATCCAGAAACAAACTGTGGTCCTTGCACACTTGATGAATTAAAATTCTTACATATGACTGGCTTTTGCTTGGTATAATTTATTAAATATTAGATTTTTTAAGGGATTGATCTTTATTTTTTTAAAAAAATATTTTAAAAAATTATTTATTTATCTACTTGGTACAGGACCATGCTGTGCAGCTTGGACTTGTGCTGATCCCCCTGGCTCAGCCTACCCAGTGCTGGCATTGCAAGGTGCACCGCCATGCCTGGTCTTGGTGCCCGACTTGGTGCCCAGGGCCCGCAGAGCATACAATGCTGGGGATTGAACCCAGATCTTTGCACTTACCAGGCAGGTGTTCAGATCACTGAGCTATCTCCCCAGCCCCTATTTCTAAAAGTCTTTGTCACAGTTTAGATTAATGTTATACTAAACTCAATAAATAGGTTGGAAAGCATTCCAACTTCTCTGTTTTTCAGCTTTCTTGAGGTACAATTGGCAGAAGAAAATAATGTTGATATGCATACACATTCTGAAATGATTGCCAAAAGGTAATGCATCTATCATGCACAGGTTTACCATTTTATTCCATGTATTAAGAATATTTAAGATAGTTTTAGAAAATTGCAAGTATATACTACAGTAATATTAACTAAAGCCCCTACTTGGTACATTAGATCACCAGGATTTATTTATGCAGCACATCAAATTTTGTTCTGTTTAGTCAGCAAGTCCCCATTCTTCTCTTTGCTTCCATTAATTTTAACTTTCGAGGTTCTATGAGTAAGTGAGATCACGCAGCACCCAGCCTTTGGTGCCTGGGGTGTCCCGCTTGGCCTAATGTCCTTCAGCACCATCTGTACTGTCACTGAGACAAAGCTTCCTTCTTTTTAAAAACTAAATAATATTTAACATAACAACAGTCATAGAGAGGGAATAGTTTAAGGAAGAACTGCTTAAGCTCGAGGAAGCTTGTTTACCTTTTTAAGTTTTGGCTCCTTACCCCTTTGATGCTTTCTATAATGAGTTTTTAATAGACAGCATTGCGAACACCATCGTCATCACCATTGTCCTCCATTCTACTGGCCAGAAGTTAGGATTTGGTTAGAGCTGGTGGTCGAGTGGTGGTGGGACTGTCTCTACAGTCCCTGTGGCAGACTGCATCTTTCTGAGAGGCCAGGAAGAAAGAGGCAGAGTTTGAAGATAGCCAAGATTACTCTTATTAAGGTTTTGAATCCTCTAAGAGATGAAAACTAGCCTCCAGAGAGAGAAAGAGAGAGAGAGAGAGAGAGAGAGAGAGAGAGAGAGAGAGAGAGAGAGAGAGAGAGAGAATCTTGAGATTATCCTTTCCATTTTTGGATTCAGACATGGGCTAAGTTTTGGCAATAATGGTCTTGATAATCTTTTTATTGTCATAAAGTTAGAGTGAGCCTTTTGCTTATCTCTCTCTTTGCTCCACAAGGTGGCCTCACAGTAATAAGAAGCATCCCCTTTTATATTTGGAGGGAACTTGGTTCTGTTCAAGAGGTCATTATCATCCTTTTTCTCCTCCACAGCATGAACCTTGAACTAGATTTCATGAGGTGGAAACATGGGATTACAATAGATGTAAGCCTGCTTATTTCCTAGGTCTCAAATAGAGCAGGATATTTGATTGACTGTTTCTTGATGTGTTCCTTACATCTATAATTGGTATGATCCAGTAGGAGTCTTATGGGAGCTGGGGAGATGGCTCAGTGGAGTAAGCACTTCTCTAGCAAGTGTAAGGGCCTGAGTTCAATCCCAAGTTCTGCCAAAAAGAAAAAAAATAAAATGAAAGACAGCAGGAGTCTTATGATGCTTTGGGTAGATGCAGTGGGACTATTCCTTTAGAAATTTCTGTCCTAGTAGGGCCAAAAGGAGAATTATAACAAAAAGGAAAAGAAATTTAGAATGTCATTGTAGCTCCATTTTGACCCATAAGTTTCAGTCTTGTGTGGACTGGCCAGCTTTTGGACTGATGAGAGGAGAACTGTTGTTCTTTAGGCTTCTGCCTTGTGTGGCCAGTTGGCCTCTGGGGTGAATACTGCAGAGCTGTTTTTCCAGGGCAGCTAAATTTTGCAGTTGGATCAGCCTGTGTGGATGATCTGGGTCCTCTAGTTTCTGGACGTTTTGCCTGATGTCTCCCAGAGCATGTCCCACAAAGGCTGCATTTACCAGCTGCTGATTCTCTGCAGCCTCAGGATTAAATGGAGTGCTTTATCAGAACACCTCAGAGAGCCTCTCATAAAATTGGCTGGCACTTTTACCAGTATATTGGACTATTTCTGATATCATTCCCATATTAATTGTTCTTTTTGTGCCCACCTTTAAACTTGCAAGGGAGCCTCTTAGAACTTCTGCAGGTGCTGTGACTGAGCTGCAGCTTTGGGGTCCCAGTAATGATCTGCCTTGGGGTGATGCCACCTCAACGACCTAGGGAGATCTGCTTTGAGAACCGAAATCAGAAAAATAAAAGTGGTTTGGAATGTAGCTCAATAATAGGCCTTGGACTGATTTAGCAAATATAAGAAAGAGAGAGAGAGGGAGGAAAAAAGAAACCATTTTTATTATCAAAAGCCTTTCTCATGGATTGTGAAGACACATGGACAGTCCTACTAATCCACTTTGTACCTCCATGGTTTTTGTTCTATAAAACTTCACTTAAAGAGTGTGGCCATTTGCCACTCAACTTTCAGGTCCCCTCTTGCCTCTCAGTACCTTTGTTTTTTAAAATTTATTTTTATTTGTTGTATTTTAGGGAAGGGTCTACAGGGTGCTCAGCGAGACCATGGAGATACAAAGTGGATTAGAGCTCTGAATAAAGAAAAGGCTACAAGTATAGCTGCTTAGGTAAATAATGATCCAGTTGGGGATGAGTCATGTAACAGGTGTACATGGAGAGAACAAAGTTTTAGGACGTGATGAGTCAGAGGGTCTTGGTCACCCACTCAGGTGACTGGTGCCTACCTATTCATCAGGCCAGGCGTTATAACTTATCTCAGGCCTGGTCTTTCCATTTTTGATGCCTGGCATCCCACAGATGCACCTCCAGCCATAGTATGAGTTTTCCTCTTGGTCCTGACTCTCTAGGGCCCAGCACTATCTGACAACCTATAATATTTCTACCGGGCTTAGCTGTTTACAACAATATGAGATATCTCTTTTTTAAAATATTTTTTATGGAAGCGTCTACAAGGTGTTTAGGGTCTCAGTACTAGATCAGACTCATAGTGATTCGCCTGTTTACAGCCTCCCAAGAGCTGAGATTACAGGTGCACACCACCACGCCCAGTCTCAACTGCTGTCTGAGCACGTCCTGGGGGTGAGGCCGGCACAGCAGGCTCGTGGATAAAACCCCCACTCTCTGCACCTTCTTACAGGCTCTTTAATCCACTGAGCTACTTGGCCAGCCACTATGAGATATCTCTATGTGGTCATATTGATAGTTTGGGACTTTTTAAATATACCATAACTAATATGGGTTATTTTTTTGTGAGATATAAGACAGCTTTATGTATAAATAATAACTTAGAACTGTATAATTTTCAATAGTCTTTCTAGAGTTCATAAAATATGTATATATCATATTTTATGATTTTCCATATTTGATACTTTCAAACTAAAAAATTTATTTTCAACATTGTTTTAATCACAAATATCAATCAGAACTTATAATTATTGCTTTGATTTAAAAATACAGTTTGCATAGAAAGCCTGTAGATGCGAAGTGATTATCCTTACTACATATGCTAGTTTCTGCCTTTTCTTTTTTGTCTCTGTAGTCACAATACCATCTGAAAACTACTGAAAGCAGTAATATGTGTTTGAATCTTGCATCATCATTCCTGTGAAAGTATCTAGCCAACTTATCTTCATGGGATGTACATCTTCATCTCAGTAAAAAGCATCTTATTAATATCCTTAATTAACAACTTCTTAAAGTCTGAATAACTTAAAATTTTTTAACTTATGCAATCTGAAATTATGTGAGGTTTTTACATAATTAAAATTGCCATCAGAAATTTAATGAGCATTATTTTATGTTGTAAGGTTTGAGTTGTGGTTTTTATTTTTTCTTCAGTGTTGGTGATAACAAGTGATTAATTTGTCATGAATTTATATCCTTAATGTTACTCAAATAAGGGAACTGTATCTTTTTCAATGCTATGGAATTTTAGTTTCAAAGGAGTCCATGACTGGTTCAGAGTGATTTTAATGAAGTATTTTCATCAAGTAGCTAGTTATTTCCCCATATGTCTTTCAGGCAACATATATATGTAAAGAATTTCTCTATCTCACATCTCCTTCAACAGAATTCTAATCTAAGATTAGTGTTGATTCACAAATTTGTTTTTAAAGCTGAGGACAAATGGCCACCAGGCTGTATCAGTTCCAAAACCAACAGACCAACAAACCTACTATAAAATGAAATTCCTTTGTATCTGTGATATTTATACTTTTGTCTCTTGTTCCTTTTATGGTCCCAAGTCTTCTCTAGATTTCTACTGAGGTTTTAGGTGATTTTATCTTCTCAAGGATCTTTCTCGAGAATTCATTTCTGCCTTTTATAGTCTTCAAAATGTCATTGTGTTGGCTTTCTAATTTAAGCATACAATCACACCCAGGAGTTCCTCTCTGCACTTTATCAGATCAGCCTTCTCTCCATACCTAGCTTCAATCAGGGCACGCTTACAGGGGGTGCTCTAGGCTTTATCATTTGCTCTGGCTCTGAGCTTTCTGGGATTAATCTTGTTAATGACATTTTCTTCTTTATATACATTTTTATTGTCATTGTCATTTTATATTTCTTATTTTCATCATTTATAACTATTGTCAACTTTTATCTTAAAAGACCTCCTTCTCCTGATGCCTATAATAACACTTTCTTTGTTCTAATCTTACCTCTTTTCCATCCAATTTTATGGAACACCAATTCCTTCTCTGTACAATCCATTAAATCATGTATTTCTCAGTGTATTCTGTTTATATCTCTTTTTTTTTTTTTTTTTTTTTTGGTAGAACCGGGGAGTGAACTCAGGCCCTTATGCTTGCCAGGCAAGCGCTTATTCTACTGGTCCATCTTCCCGACCTGTATTCTGTTATTGTTCCCACTGTGTTCTTGGTCTAATGGCTTTGGGTCTTATTTATCTGCTAAACAGTCTTAAATTTACACCTTCTAATGAGATGCTGTTTTGTGCTCAAAATTCAGATGCACAAGGATGGTGTATAATGCCCAGAAGCTCCTTCATGTAAACTTATTCCAGTTTATCTCTGTACTTACTAGATTGGTTACACAAAGCTATAATATGTAAATGCTTGTTCCACAAGCACATCATGTCCCCAATTCGATGACAGTCTTAAGTTTATTGGAATCTGATACAATGTATTTTTGAATAGACTTTTTTCCAAACCCCTGGCATCACATGTATCTCTCTCCTGTCTTCTTCTTTCATTCTTCAGGTTATTTCAGTGTTTGATTTTTCTGCCTCTCTTTAACCTCTTATTTGATTAGCAACTTACAATCTCTCATACTCTCCTCGGTTGTCTTTGTAGAGAAACTTTAGAAAACATATAAGAGCACTGGAACTTCATGTCTCTGGACCAGGAGCAACTGCTTACTCATCTTCAGAACAGGTTTAGTGGCTTTTCTTTGCCAGAGAGGGGTGTAGTGAGTTCCTTCTGTCTCCTCCGTGTTTAGAGGAGGAGATCGCTACTTTTCCCCTCATGAATTTTGATCCAAAGAAATGACTGAAGTCTATCAGTGCCCCATCAGATAAGAACAGGCAAGAATGGTGAGAGAAGAAATTTGAGAGTTTGGCTCTATTAAATTAGGAAAAGGCCTTGTAAGATTTTTTTCATATCTGAGTGTAAGGGTTTTGTGAAGTTACTGAAGGGTTTTAGTATATTTGAATTAAAGTACTACTCTTATCAATGGAGAAGAGATTTTAGAAAGTAGATTGTAGTAAATAGAGTTTTTAAAATAATCTCAATTTTAAGCAATACATACAATATTCTGAAGTAGATATGCAATAGTAGAAATGAGACAAGGTAGACAGATTTGTGCAATAAAAACACAGATGAAATTGCAAAGACCAGCACCTGTTTCAGTTTGGAAAGTTATAAATAAAGAAGTCAATAGCACGAAAAGGAAAATGGCTTTATGATACACACAAAAGGAAACTTAATATATGTTTAGACTGTTTCATTTATGGGAAATGCTGAGTAAATATTAACAATTATGATTTTTCAATAGTGGATGGATTCTGATCCAAGGTGAGTGCCTGGGAATTGGGCCTGTGTTTGAAAGTGGAAATGAAAGCAGTCACTCACTACTTATTCAAGGAAAATGTTTGAAATGAAAACAGTGGAGAAATAGAAGACACACTAAATTGAGCAAGTTATTGAAATAGTGAACAAGTATGTGTGATAGCAATTCCTTACTAACTCACATGGGCTTGGGAGTTTTTCCAAAGGGTTTCTGAGGTCTGTGATGTGGCTATAGCTTACACGTGGGTAATTGAGACAGCTGTACAGAAACTCCCTCCATCTTTTCCAACAGAAATGGAGCTGAACCAGTATTTCCTGTGGTTTTACTTGATGGTTGATCAAGATTTTTTTCTGAAGCATTGAGATGATAGGTCACTGTGTTATTTTTACATTTCTTTCAATGATTATCATAGTAAAACCTTGTTGTGTACTTATGATATATCCAGGGTATACTGTAAATACTTCTTTAAAATAAAACTCACATGCTACATGCTATTTATTGTTATTTCAATTGTAAATATCAGTAGTGTGTGTGAGACTAAATTACACATGTAAGGTGACAGAATTAATATGATGTAGACATGGGAGAGTAAACATCACTGAGTTTAGCTTCTTCCTTTCTAGTTGCTTGGGTGCTACCTTGTGGACTTTTGACTATTATAGCCTGTCTTCTTCTCCCACTTACTTGGAGATAAATAGGAAGTGAGATATTTATTTATTTTTGAGGCAGGGTCTCACTGTGTAGTATAGGCTGGCCTTGAACTCATTGCAATCATCCTGCCTCAGCCTCCCAAGTGCTGGACTTACAGATGTGCACCACCACACCTGGTAGAAATGAGGTTTTTGAAGAAGCAGGAAAGGCCAGAATGAAGCTATCAGGACAGCACATTTGTCAGCTAGAGAAAGTTGAAGTTCTCTTATGTGGAAATTCTCTAGCACCAGTGTGGCTGGACCTGGGTCCTAGGACAAAAGCCAAAGGCCTCTGATTAGAATCTACTCATAGGGACCTATTGTTTGCTCAGATATCCACGGACTATCTGTGTATTAGTGGAACTGCACTTGAGGTATGGTACAACTGCTGATGGAAAAGGGAATTAGTGCGGATGCCAAGCACAGCAGCTGCAAAGCTGTTTAAAATAATAAGACACACTGCATGGTGCACAAGACTTATCGCTAGCATGTAAACATTCATCCAATAGCAAGTTATGATCTCACATACTCCCTCCATGGATGACAAACAGTGAGTGAATTTGTGTGGACACAAAACATTTAGTGCACGTCCAAACCAGAATGCTAGGTGGTAGGGTCCCCTGTGGGCTGACGGGAGGGCTGAAGGCAGTGGGTGCTGAGAGGCTCATGCGGGGTCACTCTTTGGCAGGAACTTCCGTTGTCCTCTAGGAAGGTGCCATGTCCTTGTGTACGGCAGCAGCACCTTCTGCCTGAGGAAGAAGACTTATCAGTGCTTCATGTTGTCTCAACGGTCTTCATACCCACAGTAGCTGGTTATGGCAGATTAGTGCTTTGGTTGGAGTTTGAAATAATTGAGTTAAAGAATGGTACAATCCCCTCTGTGTACAAGGATATAAGGTTACAGAGCGTCATCCATTGACAGGCTTTTCTAGCCACCCCCATGGACCACCTTTGTGGCTCTTGGAGAGCAAAGATTGTGTGTGGAAGTGAGAATGAGTTGGGGCCCCATGCACTCCTAGATTTTTTGCACAGCACAGAAACTGGTCCTAAATTTCCTCCTCAGCCACACAACTTGGAGATTCACTGTCACCACGGTGTTAATAAGCTCTTGGTTTCAGTATCAGAATCATAGCCCATAGCTTGAATAATTATTCAAACTTGGTGACTTAGTAAAAGAGAGCAGAGTGAATAACTTATGTTGGAGAATTTTTATATAAGTATAGTAAGTTTAGGATCAATGCTATTTAAGTATAAAAGTATATTCAAATGCATATCATTGTGTTCTTATTATAACAATGTTAATAAAATTAGTTAAAAGTATAGATAGACTTTTGATAATCTATAGTCTTTTAATTTTTGATCTGTTCAAAAATCTGTGTCGTACTAACAATGTAAAGAAGACTTAAATTGATAAGTGTAGTTGTCAATGTATAAACCTTAAGGATAAAACCAGAGTTGGTTACATTCTCTTAACTTTTTTGGAACTTGTTACTTTCTTTACCTTTTGCTGTATGCAATCCTGAGGTGATGTCATAAACCTTTAATACCTTGGTACATTTCAGTTGCCTACAAAATGAGGAATAAACATGCATTCATATGATATTCTCATGCATTTTTAATAGAATAGCATATTCAGGGCTTGTTGTGACTATTTGTGTGTTTGGACCTTTACATTATTGTGGCTGGTGGCCTCTGAGCCTAAGTGAATCTGGGGGGTAAGACCTAAGTAATGGACAGTCCAATAATCAATGTTACTGTGAGGCTCTATTTATCATGTGGTTGTTGTTGCGTTTTTCTCCAGTTAGCTCAAGTTACAGGGATAGTGCCTTGTTAATAATTACGAACTAAGAAGTGATGATGTCATTTATTTCTGTATTATTTCAGACCACATTAAGTATTTTATTATGATAGTCACGCTAAAGGGAAAATGAATTAAAGAGCATAGCAATGTCTGTGGTCTGAACAAATCAAGCAGGAAGATCTATTGTGTATATTTTCACAAGGGGAAATGACACTTGCAGTGAAAAATATTGAAAGCTTTGGGATTTAGAGAAAGAGTTCCCTTTGATCAGACTTTTAGACATATAATTCCACATATATACTTACATAGTTATGAATATATATTAAATGTGTCGAAAATATTTGCAAATATTCCCACCAGTAGTTATTAGCACTAGAAGAAGCCTGTCCAGTGGCCACTGTTTCAGAACCTGGCCAGTGGGGGCTGTGTCCATAGAAGGGTGGCTTTGGCCTGACTTTGCAGTTCTTAGCGAGAGAGGAAAACAAACACTGGGTGCTAAATTGACAAATACATAATGTGGGAATACAGTGGGGCAAGACAGTGGTGACCTGTCTGTGAAAAGCAGTGGGATTGACATTTCAGGAAATATCAGGTTAAGAGTAGGTAGTTACTGCTGATTCTCCTTGCCCTATCTCTGTACATGGCATGTTTCTTTTCCTTCAATTTGTGAGCTTGAAGTTGAAATGACTGGAGGGAGGATACTGATACTACTGACATTTGGTTGATCAGTCATCTGCCCAGGGACATTAGTCAGGCCCTTGGGCTCTGGGCATGCTGCTGTTAGGATATTTGTCTTGGCTTGTTTTCATCCTCAACTTCATGGCATCTAGAACTGCAGGAGCTCATGGCAGAGGTGGTGGGACACAGCTCTCTCTTCCTGGCGCCTTTGGAATTTCAGAGGAGTCCCCACTCTGCACAGCCAGCCACTGTGATGAGGGGCTGATGTGGGGGCACATTTTCTGGCCCTGAGCTTTTTGAAGGAGTACAAGTATTTTCACTTGTCAAGGTGTTACTGCAGATGTCAGACCCAAGCTGAGACACTGTTCATGGGTGATGAACTTGAGTTTCTCTAGAGAAACCTTAAAAATAGCCTTCATTTCTTTCTCTTTCAAGAGAACTCCTTGTCAAAGAGTTCAGTTTTCCCCTTGTATATCAAATATGTAGTCAATAACAGGATTTTTCACCATTCTCTTCCTTTGTTCTAAAAAACCTTCACATTCTTTCAAGAACTATGTTCCTAGTGATTCTCCCGTCCTCCAATTTGTTCTGGAACCTTTGTGTTTGAAATTTTCTGAAAATTTAGTGCATGTGTTTTAGTTGCTTTTGCCTTCCTGAGACACAATACCTGATGCCACTGTAAGGAAAAAAGGTGCATTTTGGCTCATATTTTTTTGTTTTTATTTTTATTTGATATAGGATGTCACTACACAGTTCGGACATGTAGTGATCCTACTGTCTCAGCCTCCCTGTGCTGGGATTGCAGGTGTGTGCCACCATACCTGGTTTCCAGCTGGCACTGTGTACCCTGGGTTCCCAGGGTCAGCAGTGCATGGGTACCAGGGATAGAATTCGGGACCTTCCACTCACCAGGCATGTGCTTAGACTGTTGAGCCATCTCCTCAGACCTTGCTCAGAGTTTGCAGAGGTTTCAAGTTCACAGTTTCAGCTGGCTGCACAGAATGGCAGTGTGGAACAGAGGATTGACAGCAGGACACCAGGGAGTAGTGGAGGAGGGAGGTACAGCTTTGGGGGCCACACGCAGAACCCATTTCCTTTGACCTGGAATCACTTCCTAGCATCACATTAGCTATAAATGCCTTAAGGACAGAATCCACTGGTAAGTGACATGCCTTTAAGAGACAGCCACTCCCAAAAGCCCCACTGATGAGCCTATGAGGGCTTTAGGGAAGCAGAAATAAGCCATAATGGCATGGTGTTGGGCATGCGTGCCCAGTGGCCAAGAAAATGCTATTTTAAAATAGTTTTAAACCTTTCACTATCTTCAAAATTTTCAATGTTTTTAAATAAAATAATATTATTTAAGAGTTTATTTCTTCCACTTACTTAGTTGCTTTCAGTCAAGAAGAACTTTTATGAATTTATAAATATTGTCAATGCCCTCTAGGCATATTATGTAGAAAATGGATTACTGAATTGTTGATTTTGATGACACCTTTGTATGTGTCTCTCACCTATTTCACTTTGTCTCTCTATATCTCTGTTCCACTTTCTTATTCTCACACTTGTTTTCTCACATATTCAACAAATACTTTTTAAAACTTGGTGTTCACGTGGCTTGACACTTTTCCAAATCAGTGAAAGGCAGAAATATTGTGAAGATAATTGTGATGTGCAACGTCAGCATCTTAGTTATTTTCTCATTTCCGGGATAAGATGCCCAACACTGACAAGGTAAAGAAGGAAAGGTCTGTAGAGGCTCCAGTCCACAGTTGGCTGCATCCATGGCAGGGGTTCACGGCAGAGGAGAAGCAGCCCACCTCAAGGGAAGCAGGAAAGCACAGCAGGTTTCTTCCTGATACTTCATAGTTCGTCCAGGCTAGAAGCCTATTGGCTGGCACCAGACCCAGTGTGGGGCCTCCCTTTGCCCTGAATCCATTCAACCATACCCAGAACTATGCTAATCCAATACACCCTTAATCTGTGTTCATGTGCTTTCAATCCAACCACCTTTGGGCCAGTGAGATAGCACAGAGGACTAAAGGGCCTGCTTAGGCAGAGCGCAGTGTCCAGGATTCCATCGCTGGCTTGCCGTGCCGGCCCCGCCTCTGGGGTGTGCTGAGGCTGGGGGTGTGGTGGCATGCGCCTGTCATTCTAGCACTTGGAGAATCACGATGAGTCTGATTGGGGGCCTGCCCATTAGCTCAGTTGTTTAAGTGACTGCTTAAACAGAGCAGTCAGGCTCAGGATGCTGTGGTTCGATCCTCAGATCCTCAAGCCTTACCAGACTTGCCCTGAAGGCACCCTGAGCTAGCTCCCCCACAAAAATTCTTCTAGGCTGTGAGCCTGATCTACATGGTGAGACCCTGTAGCACTGGAATCCCTGTACCAAATAAAAAAAAAATGTCCACCCAGCTCTGAAAATGAGCACCTGTGGCTTTAGGGGGAACATCTAGATACAAGCCCTAATAATCAGTTATTTAGGGTTATCTCATGATTGCTTAAAACATTTTTTTCTTCTGGTATTTTGCTTTACCAAAGTTTTATCATTATGTTTTTCAGATGCAGAGTGACCCTGAAATAAAAAATAAAATCAAAATACAAGCTTTACTGTACCCTGGCTTACAGATGATTGATACTTACTTGCCATCTCATCGAGAAAATGAGCATGGTATCGTTCTGACAAGGGACGTAACCATAAAACTTGTCAGTTTGTATTTCACCAAGGATGAAGCGCTTCCCCAGGCAATGAGAAAAAACCAACACATGCCTCTGGAATCTAAACATCTGTTCAAATTCGTTAACTGGAGCACTCTTCTTCCTGAGAAGTTTAGAAAGGACCATGTTTACACTGAACCAGTCCTTGGCAGATCTGTGTATTCGTTCCCAGCGCTTATGGACAACAGAGCATCGCCCCTGTTGGCAAATGACTCCCAGCTACAGACTCTGCCGCTGACCTATGTCCTCACCTGCCAACACGACATCCTTCGAGATGATGGACTCATGTATGTCTCAAGACTTCGAAATGTTGGAGTCCAGGTGGTTCATGAGCACGTTGAGAACGGCATCCACGGAGCTTTGTCCTACATGACAATGCCGTTCTATTTACGCGTAGGTCACAGGATAAAAGACATGTATACTAATTGGCTGGATGAGAATTTGTAAGAATCTAATGGGTGAACTAGGAAGTTTTAGCTTGCGACACTTTGTCGTTGTTGTGAAAAGAACAAGGTGGTCTCTGTCAAGTCCAGATATGAATTAGGTATAATACTTTGTGTCTTTAAACTAGTTGCTAAATTTTATGGTTTATGGACATTACATATATTAAAATGTGATTTAGTCTATTTTTACCTTTCTTTTAAATTGTATTTGAGTCAGTCCAGAAAGGACCAATGTTTATCAAATTTGAGAAATAAAAATTCCTCAAATCAGGGAAGATGGCTTCCAGATAAGCACAGAAAATGTAGACAGGAACAGGCAGAGAGAGTACATGGAAAACCAAATTGCTCCTAACATGGAGTGAAAACTGTTAGAATAGAAGAATTTTTAGGGCCTTGAATCAGCTTCCTCTGATGTAACAAATTACCAACAAAATAAAACTGGTGGCTATAGCCAGGGATATAGCTCAGTGGCATAAGTGCCTGCCTGGCAAGCACAAGGTCCCATGTTCAATCCTTGGTGAAAAAAAAAAAAGTGGTGGCTCAAACTGCAAGAACTGCACTCTGTTAGTTCTCTGTGAATCTAAAGACCTTAATGCATGTATGCCAAAATCAAGACACTGGCAAGAGCCACAGTCCCTCTGTGAGCATTCGATGAAGCTATGCTATTTCATCTTCTGATACCTGCCATTTTTCCTTGAATGTAGCCAGTATCTTCAGATCAACCTCTGCTCCATCTTCACATGGAAGTCTATTTTATCTGAGTCAAATCTCCCTCTAGCTTCCAATTTAAAACAGACTTGTGCTTTTAATTTAGGGTTTGCCTAAGTAATCCAGGTTGAGTTCTGCATTTTAGGCTCCTTAGTTTGTAAGCACTCCCTTCAGTTTTTCACATAAGGTAAACAAGTTTAATGTACAGTGCTATGAATCTTCATAACCACTTGAATCAAATTAAGAAACTTAGGGGCTGGAGAGATGGCTCAGTAGAAGAGGCTGACATCTGAGGATCACTCTGAGTATGAGCTGCATGGGGAAACCCTGAACCAAATAAACAAATAAATAAAAGATTTAAAAAGGGGCTGGGGAGATGGCTCAGTAGAATAAACGCTTGCCTGGCAAGCACAAGGGCCTGAGTTCAATCCCTGGTTCTGCCAAAAAAAAAAAAAAAAGAAAGAAATATAGTAATAAGTGTCGATGTATGTGTCTGAAAATCTACAAACCAGCTCAACCAAGACCACTTGAAATCTAGCTTGTTCAGCAGAGATGAGCTACTTCTGTCAAACCTCTGCTTCACAGTGGGTAATTCAACTGTGCAGTTTCAACAATCCACAAATCAACTAAATTATTAAGGTACAGGAATAAACTAATTATTATCATGTAGCTCTTTTTCTTTAGCTCAGTTCCAGTACCCCAATGATTAAAATTCTCACAACCCCCGTGACTATCATAAACACAAAAAATAAATTTCACAGCATCAGCTATTCCCTTACAGAGCTATGGACAACATTTATATGGAAATCTGATGCAACATACCACAGCAGATTGTAGTGCTCGTACTTCTGATGCATTTTTTCTAAACTCCAGAAACATATTATTATAAATGTTCACCGTGTTTAGTCTGACTCCTTTTCTTTTTCATTACTTAATTACTTAAGAAGTGATTAATTACTTCGTTTTCATTACTTAACTCTATTGAGGGAAAAAGTATTGGAATTCCCATTATGAGAGCAGAAAATGTGTAGCAAATTTTTTTTTTTTTTTTTTTGGCGGGAACTGGGGATTGAACTCAGGCCCTTGCGCTTGCCAGGCAAGTGCTTATTCTACTGAGCCATCTCCCCGGCCCCTTATAAATCATTTATTTTTATTTATTTGGTTCAGGGTCTTCCCATGCAGCTCATACTCATAGTGATCCTCATGTGTCAGCCTCTTCAGCACTGGGATTACAGGCATGTGGCACCATGCCCAGTTTTGGTGGCAGGCACTTAGACTGCCAAGCCATATCCTGGCCCCCAAAGCACTCTCTCTCTTCTCTCTTTCTTCTTCCTCTCTCTCTCTCTCTCTCTCTCTCTCCTTTTACCGGGGATAAAACTTCAGACTTTGTGCTTCCAGGCAGGCGCTTATGCTGCTGAACTATCTCCCTAGCACAACAAACTGTGGAAGATGCAGCTTTCTCACAAGATAATGTGTTGATTGTCCTACTGTCTGAATATTTTCACAATTATTGTAAACATCACTTCAATCTGGTAAGCAGCAATGTACAATGTTATTAATATGTAGCTTTATGTTCTTAAACAAGAGGAGGAAGGCTGGCTCATAGCTGGAGAGTAGCTACAGGAACTTTATTTTTAATTCCTGAGAAACTTACATCCCACACTGTAGAAAGCTTTTCTTTTCTTCATGGCAGCACAACTAGCATCTTCACACACTGTTCCTTTCCTGTATGTCCTCTCTGAACTTCTCCCTTTGTGTGAACAACTAGTGAGAGCAGATCAGGGCCCATCTAATATCCACATTTTAACATGACCGCCCCTGTAAAGACATAAGGTTAGGATGTAACAACACGTTCTCAAATCCTGTGAGTTTAAGGATGAGGTTACAACTAGATTTTTTTTTTTATGAGTGTGGTATAAAAATAACAATGGAGAGCATCAGATGATCCAGTGTTTTATGAAGTCAAAACAGTTTTCTTCTATTGTTAAGGTCCTGAAAAGTCCTCATCTGGCCATGTGGCCACTGCTCTCTGGACAAGAGTACTGGCAATTACTTAGCTTCCAGGGACTGCACTAGGATGTACATCAGAGCATGCCTTGAGCTGATACCACCCGCCAGAGTCTGGTCCCATGTTCTCCTGAGTTCTGATGCTCTTGTATACAGTATCAAGGCAGGGCAGCTCCTTTTCCATCTATCTCTCCTCACCACTGAGTGTTGTTCTATTTGAATAAGACCAACATGTACCTTTAATTTTTTCATATAGCTCTCACTGACCTCATCTACCAAAGTAATGTCTTTCAACACACCATAGGGTGAGCAATGTGTGACACTATAAATGGTCTGAAAAAGTATATTTTAAGCCTTGTTGCTCACTGTAATCATACTTGTTAGATTATCTGGAGACACCCTTGTTTGCCACGAACCCCACAGGTAGTTTTATCTTTTTTGTTTCCATAGCATTTGTTGCATGCATGGAATTAATTAGCAGGGCAGGCCATAGCTATGAAGTGGCAAGGTACAACTTGCCATGTGCTAAATTTCCCAAGGCACTTGGCTTGGTTGCTTTTCTCTCATCTCTGGGACAAAATACCTGACACCCAAAATTAACAAAGGCAGAGTTATTTAGCTCACACCCCCAGAGGCAGCGGAGTTCCCTGGTGCCCTGAGAATAGCCGCACAATCCCCAGCTTAGGGGATTGGGGGAAAGGAAACCTGATGTAGAGAAACAAAAATGGTGCCAGACATAGGCTTTACTTTGGTCTCTATAACCTGAGTTTTAATCTTGTCTGGCACCCCAAAATATTTTTGGTCACATCAAAGTGTTATGTTCTGGCAAAGACATGCAAAGTTTTAATGTGTTTCCCTAGAAGGTTGCACTGGCTTCACCATACACTACCGAATTAGGCTGCATATCTTTTTTTTTTAATTTATTTTTTATTTTATTGAAGTACAAATATCAATCAGACAGTTTTTTTTTTTTTTTTTTTTTTTTTTTTTTTTTTTTTTTTTTTTTTTTTTTTTTTTTTTTTTTTTTTTTTTTTTTTTTTTTTTTTTTGTCTTTTTGAGACAGGGTCTCACTATGCAGTTCAGGCTGGCCTTAAGCTCACGTTGTAGCTCAGGCTGGTCTCGAACTCACAACAATCCTCCTGCCTCAGCCTCCCGAGTGCTGGGATTACAGGCATGCGCCACCATGCCCGGCTCAATCAGACAGTTTTAAGACACCTTAACAAGACAGATTCGATAAATTAATACATTGCAAACTGTTTTCATACTGTTTTGGTATCGTACAAGGTGCATACATGATATTATACTTACAGACATTATTATAGCAGATATCTCTTATCAGTAAATTATGGGTGTAGCTGTTTACTTATCTTATTTTTTATACCTGAATTATACCAAAAATTCAATAATTATTTTCCTAGTGGATGACTATAGGCTGCATATCTTCCTGACATTTTCTCCATCTCAGTTTCATGCTCTGTAGAATCACAAGATCCTAATTATAGAAATGTGTGTGTGTGTGTGTGTGTGTGTGTGTGTGTGTGTGTGTTTGTGTGTGTACATTGCCTGGGTCACAGAGTAAATGCTGACAACTGTCATCTACTCCCTTGATTATTTTAATAATATAGTATTTACTGATAATTGCATCAACAGAATTAAGGGAATATATAATAATTCTAACCAGGACCATCTTACTTTGAAATAAGCTTTCATTGCTTATAAATGTTCTGTTTGTGTTCAACTGTAACCCTGTTTATCTGATGCACTCTGTGTTTTTCAATGGCTTCATACATATAAGTTTCTATACCTAGTAACTTCAATAATTTTTTTTAACCTCTAGCAATATAAGGCAGCTGGATTTGACAAAATTTATAGACAATAAATGTTTGTTTTATAGATCTCCTTTTAGGATAACTGAGCATAGTTATTTTGTGCCAGTCTATGAAATGGCAAACTGAACTGCTGAGTTTGCATGGTGAGTTAGAAAGCACTGTATGATCAAGGCTATTTTTAGAAAGAATATGAAGTATAAAATGAATAATAGAATTTGTATTGAGACATTGAATGCAAAATTTTATGATGAAAGTTAAAATTCAGAATCTGCATGGTGGAAAGTGTTTGTATTTTCTGTGTTGCTAAAGTACAAAGAACAGAAAGGAAATATGAGAAGGAAATCTACTGTGCTTTTCATGATGGGGGGTCTTTGGGACACACTACATTTACCTACCTTTGCCAGGTGATGTTAAGGAGACTTGAAAAGTGTTGGGAATAACTGCACAGGTGAAAACTGTAGCAAACAAACTTTTATTAACTCTATTTAGCAAAGTAATCAACATAAAATAGAGGATGGAGTGTAAGTTGTGATGGAGCAAGATCCTTGAGTCTGACTTGTAGTACTGCAAAACAGGGAGGGCAGGCAAAGGGAAGAGAGGCCAAAAAAAAAAAAAAAAAAAAAAAAAAAAAAAAAAAAAAAAAAAAAAAAAAAAAAAAAAAGAGACATAATTAGAGATGTTTTGTAGAATTTTATCATCTTTAGAATTTTTTCTGTTAAAATGTATTTGATTTCAAAATTTGTTATATCTTTAAGTATTCCTTAAAGCAAATTGATAATAGTATAATTATGAAGAAAATATGCTAGTAATTTTAATTTTAAATGTTAAAAGAACAGTATGTTGAGGTTAGAGGAGACAGCTCCTTACTAGAAAATTCCCTCATATATGTGAGGCTGTGGATTCGACCCTCTGCATTACCCAATTCATGGCATGAATTCTGTTGAAATGAAGCATTTTAGCATATTAAATTTAGAAAAGTTAAGTGGATTAGGGCTGTGATTTGTTTCACAATTCTGTGCAAGAGCCTGGATTCATCCAGGGAAACAAATGCACAAAGCTAGGGAAAACTGGATGCCCATCATTCCCACTGGTAGGAAAGCAAGCTGCTGAGGTGACCACACGGCTGCTGGGTGGCTGCCTGCCCAGCATCTGTAACTAGCACTGTGGTTCTTTCCTAAGGAGCACAACAGGCTGGAAATGAAGCAGCGTTACCTCCATGCTTCTTTGTAGAGAATTATGTCCCCAGAGCACATTATAGATAATCCAAGGACAGTTTTTCTGGTCATTAACACATGGTTCACTTGTGTGACAACAGCTAGCGAAGGTAGGGACAACAGACATGTCCCTGCATGGTCACCAGGAAGGGGACAGGAGGGGATCAGGGCAAGAAGGAGACACACTTTTCCAGGGCACAGCCTCACGGACATAACTCTTTTTTTGTTATCTCTGTCAATAGTCAATTTATTTATTATGTAGTAATCTTAAACTACAAGTAAATTCAATGGTACAAGTAAAATCCTAATAGGGTTTCTAAAATACCGGAAAACTCTTTAGGGTCTTTATATTTACACTATTTCATTAAATCAACCCTCAGTATACAAGGGTTAATGAGAGATATATGTTGTTTATATCGTGAGGAAGATATTTTTAAAAATAAATACTGGTTAAACTTTGCAAAAAATTATCAAAATTATTTCAAACATGAATGCATAATACTAATAAACTGTATCTATAGCATATGTATGTGAGAATCCAACAGTCCTCCTTGCATGCTAAGTAAAAAGAAAATTGACATATACTCAATCCTAATTTTATTTTCAAATTTAAATAATTTTTAGTACTTATGCTTCTAAAGTTCTTCTCTCTGACACAAAAGAGAAGCACAAAAGCAAAGGAATCCACCAGAGGGACCTGGAGGACTGACCCTGGAGGGTGGTGGTGGAGACAGAGGTTGGAGATTTTGTTGGACCGGGCTAGGGGCAGGGCTTACAGTGATGCAACTGGCGCTGATTGGCGGTTGGTGAGGACTGGCGCTCAAGAAAATCAAAAAAGGAAATTCTGGATTAACCTGGGGAGAGGGAATTGAAGACAGTGTAGGAGCACCTCTCATGGTCTTGGGTTCTGGGGTGCCTGCGCAGTGCTGACTTGCCATCATGACAACCTGATAGGCCAGGTGTATGGCGGTGGACCCATTGATGCTTTGTAATTATAGTCCTACACTTCAATGTGAACAAGGATAAAGATGTTTTTCCTCTTCGTTCAAATCTTGGCAGCCTTAACTCTCAAATCTTAAGAGACAAACTTGATTTAAAAGCCCACCAAGAGCAAACTGCTTAATCAGAAATCTGAATTTCACAACTGAGGAGTCTCCTGGCCCTCAAAATATGGAGAGAAAATCCATGCTGTCTAAAATCATGAAATAGTTTATTTTTATGTAATGTTTTATGAGCCAGCAATATAAAGAAAAAAATAATAACATTCCTCATATCTTACTGGTTGTTAAAATTCCTAAACCGAAGCTATAAAATAAACTTCCGATATAATAAACACCTATTTTTACACATAGGTAATATTTACTGATTTTCTTTATGTTGTGGTATTCTAGCCAGCATTTACTCTCAATTCATGCATTTCTAAGAATCCATAATTAGGTCATTTTTGTGATGTCGGACTCTCACATTCCAATTATTTGGCCAGATGATCTGATTTCATTCATGTTAACAGTCAGTGGTGCTCTTTGAAGTTTGAGAACTATCAGTAATTTAACATCACTCAGAACTCAAGACTTGTATTGTTTTCATGAATATTGCCTAGTTGGTTAAAATTGGCCAGATATTTCAAGAGAAGTGACAGATTTTAAATTTTCCAATAGACTTTGGGCTCAAATGCTTAAGAAGACCCACAGTTAATAAAAGCAAGTGAAGCGAATCCAGGAATACAACTTCATGGAAAGAGAGGCCACTATTCAAGTGCAACTGATTGTGGGTGTAGAGTGGGTGTGCAGTTTGTCAAATGAATCCAGAAATTAAACATGTTTCTGAATTAAATTTTTAAATGTAATCAGTTATGCATTAAAAGACAAAAACTTTATGTGCACTGAGTAAAGTTTACCTGCAGGCCTAACACAGGATGAAAACTGCTGGGTTATGGCCTCTTGTTCTTCCTTCCATTGTGGGGAGCCAGCTGATGAAATCCCTCCTACGTGAACACAAGCCAGTCTCCTATGCTGGTCTGCATGCTGGCGCAAACCCAACATGCCAATCTCAGGTTCTCGGGAGCTTGCCAGCTCACTGTCTCTCAGCCAGGGCTACTCACCATGCATAAGTCTTGGTGGTTGTTGAGTCTACAGAAAATCTTCAGGGCCAGAGAGATAGCTCAGTGGTGTAAGCGCCTGGGGGGCATGCGCAAGGTCCTGAGTTTGATCCCCAATATGTACATATGATGTAACTGAGACTTAGCAGACCCAGGCCATTCTTCTTTCAAAGTATATTTTTATGCTAGCTATATATTTGAGATAAAATATAAGTGTATATGCCCAAACTGGCCTAACTTCACATAAGAACTATCTTTGAAACAACTTGTCTTCTAGTAGTTTGATTCTTCTCCTTCTCCTTCTAGCTCTTCTTCATCTCCTCCTCCTCCTCCTCCTATTGTATTTGGTTGTTGCAAGGTCTCACTATGCAGCTTGGACTTATGGTGATCCTCCTGTTTTCAGCTCCTCAGTGCTGGGATTACGGATTTGCACTAGTACGCCAGGACTCTGGCTAGCTCAGCTTACCCTGGAGGCAGGGCTAGTGTGGTTTGTGTTGCCTGGGATTGAACCATAGTTTCTGTGCTTGCCTGAGGTTGTCTAAGCAAGTGCTTTAGTCTGCTGAGCTGTCTTGCCAGCCCAGTTTCTTTCTTCATGTATGCACCTTTAAACAAATCAAAGTGATTACAGTTTGATCTCTGAAAAGCTTATTTTCAGTACTAGTATTTTTTAAGGAAAATTACAAGATAATAGTGGTAAATTTTTCAAATCTAGAGAGGAAATTAAAAAATCAAAAAGAAATCTCAGATATCAATAAGATAGTTTTTCTCATTTTTCATTTTCTGTTTTCTCTTTATTTTGGTGCTAAATTATAATCCAAGCCAGCCATTTTTATTTTCTGTTCAGATAAGATCTTGCTATGTTGCTGAGGCTGACCGTGAATCTGCAATCCTATGGCTTCAGCCTTTTGCACAGCTGAGATTGTAAGTGTGCACCACCATGCCTGGCTCACTCAGTGTTGTGCTTTCATGTAAGGAAAAAATTAAAGTAGTAGGGGGCTTGGAAGTGTTGCAGTCACACTGAAGTTCCTAAACTTTAGATAGTATGAGTTAGTGTTCTGATTCTCAAATAGAATGTTCCTCATGTGAGTGTTCTCAAAAGTTTATTTTTGCAGAGTTAAAAGTAATGGTAGAAATTGTTTCCATTATATAAGAATTTGATGGATATAGAAACTGAAACTTTATAGATTAATTCTATTTAAAAATAGAAGAGTTCCTGCTTCTATTTTTTTTTTTGAAGTATTTAAGAAAGATTGGTATTCTTTGAAAACCTGTTGGAATAAGCCCTTGAAGCTCTCCAGTGTGGATTTTTCTTGTTAAGAGATTTCTTTTTCTTTCTTTCTTTCTTTCTTTCTTTCTTTCTTTCTTTCTTTCTTTCTTTCTTTCTTTCTTTCTTTCTTTCTTTCTTTCTTTCTTTCTCTTTCTTTCTTTCTTTCTTTCTTTCCTTCCTTCTCTTTCTTTCTTCCTTCTTTTTTTCTTTCTTTCTTCTTTCTTTCCTTCCTTCCTTCCTTCTTTCCTTCCTTCCTTTCTTTCATCTTTGTTTTTCTTTTTTTTTATTTATAGTACCATGGATCAAAGTCAGGACCTTGCGCTTGCCAGGCAGGTGCTCATGCCACTGAGCTGCATCCCTGACCCTATTAAGAGATTTCTGAAGAGACGACTCACTCTCCTAATTTACACATGTATTCAGATTTTCTGTGTCTTCCTGGTTCACACACTTCAAGATTATAAAATTAGGTGACATATAATTGTTCAAAACAGTTCCTTATACTTTTATATCTCTGAATGAATGTTTTCTTTCCAGAGTCTGCAGTATTGCAATCCGCCAACTAGAATAAGCTAACATATAATTTTCAAGAACATGCTTTTTGGCTTCCAACCTCTGCTCTTTAGAATTACCTTTGCTGCAGCCATTATGTGATTCCTCTCAATGCTCACAGACTTGTTCTCACAAACGTTCATCCTGGCCTCCTCTGCTAACTGAGGATTCAACAGTAAAAGTTCAAATGGACCAGGATGCCATTGCGTGTTTGCAGACAAAGGTGGGCTTCTATTGCTTAAAGACTTGCATGGGGAAGCCATGGGAGGCTCTGTGCTTTATCCCAGGACACTGTGGACAAGAGTGCCATTGACCCACTCAAGCAACCCTCCTTGGAGTTCCAGATGCTCAGAGCAGGGCAGGAGCTCTGGGAAGCTAGGTCGGGAAGGGTGTGCCAGGCCCTGGACCACTTCTTCAGTCTCACTGACCACATCTCCACACTGACTATGTTTTCCAACCAGACTCACTTCCTAAACTTTCAACAGTCTCCTAAATAATGTTTTTGAATGAGGAGTCCATTACTAGATTAATCAAAAGAAGACTAAAACCCAGCAGGAAAAAAAAATCTTATAGTTCTGTGTGAAAATTTGGCTCACAATGGCTCGGGTAACTGCACTCCATATACCCTTGTGGGCCACATGATTCACTGTCTTGAGCTGACTCTACTCATTGTCTGCAGCCTAACTCTGTAAACATTCTCCATGTCTGGCTTCTAAATTCCTGAAGTCTCCATTGTAGCTTCAATATCACTTTCATACCCTTGAATATAAGCCCATTCAGAGACTTTCCCTTACACTTTTACTCTACATCATATTGATGAGACCATCATTCTTTTGAAGTCTGGGCAGAAGAATTCATGACTTCACAAGTCTTGTTTTTTGCATGTCTGAAACACCAACAACACATGTATAGTGCCAAGGTCTACCATTTTGAATTTGGGATTTCGGCCAATACTGAAACTGTTGAGATTTTGGGAAATGGGTTATTTTCCAGCTATAGGCAGGATAGCTGTACTGCATTAAGCAGAATTATAAACATGCAACTTTACTTGGAGATTAAATATTATTTAAAGACAATGTGTTAAAATGAAATGGCATGTTACCATTAAGCTTGGCAACTTGATTGGCATAGGAATCACCTGGGAATGAATAAGGCATGCTTGGGTAGGTTATGTGACCCCATGGTCTACATCTGGCCCCCAATCCCTTCTTCCTCTCTGGTGGAGTCCCCTGACCTGGGGTCTGGCCCCCATGAGGTGAGTAGTATTCTTCTGACAACCCCTCCTCTACTTGAAATATTAGGACCATGGACTGAATATTTGCCATAGACTAAATCTCCTGGAACTGAGAAAAATGAAAGCTCTTTCATTTGTAGGTGTCAGATAGTGTGTCCCAGCCATGGGGACTGTAATACAGCAAGACGTTAAGGGCTGCCCTTGTCCATACATAGTTCTTCAAAGGGGCTTCATAAATTTCCACCCTTGAGCCTGTAGTGGATGAGTCCTAGCCAGTCCCTAAGATGCTTATTTTTGTGATTGTTGCTGTGCAAATGTCTTGGCTTACTTCTCCTGTCACTTCTCTTTAGCCACCACAGCTTTCTCGGCCCCACCTTATACATGCTTCATTTCTGGCCAAACTGCAAGTTTCTCAAATGTTACTGAATTGCATTTTGTCTATGATTTTGGAAGTAAATTTGGTTAAAACAGCCAAGGATGCCATGTCACAGGCTAAATGCTGAGTTTTGCTGCCAGATAAGCTGATCTGTCACTTAGTACTCAAACTTATATCAAGCCTCAGGGCATGGACTAAATGTAGACAAATGCTTCATTAGAATGTAACATGAATAGCCTCTAGTAAATTCCCAAGAGAATCCTTATTTTCTCATTTCCATCTAAAATTTCATGAGCGTAGTTCTTATGGGTCACATTCTTTTTGGCCTTTTGGTCTTCTAAGTTCTTAACAGAGTCACCCATTAAGTTCCAGTCATGATATTCTAAGGATTCTCTGGTGCCCTTCTCCAAAGTTTTCTTTTCCTTTTCTTTTTGTACTTTTTATTATTATTTTTAAAGAATACAAAATAGTGGTAGGACAAAACAGCATTATACAAGATACAAGATTTTACTAAACAAAGTAATAGGAATCCAACAGTGGTTGCTGTCTTGCATGATGTTGTATACAAATTAGCTTTTCAGATTACCAGATATAAATGTATAAGTTTTGTTTTTAAAAAAAGCCAGTAACTAAAGTTATAAGAAATTCAAGAGAGGAAAAAAATCAGAGTAAAAACAAAAATTATAAGTATTAACTGCTCTTTTTTATATTCATATACTTAGAATACTCAAAGTAGAAAGAAGTAGAAAATAAATATTTAAAGATTTAAAATTTCTAAATTTAGTTCAACTTATAATGCCACATTTCCAAGAAAAATGATCCTTTTGCACAAGAAATTTAAATAAAATCATACCAAGATACACAAAAATGAAATTGTCCAAAACTTATTATAAAGAAAAAATGATTAAATATTAGCTATGGAAGAACAAAATTAAGTAACATCTTATTCAACATTAGAAAGAATAAAAAGGACCAAGTATGTAAGAAATTAGACTAACTAAAGGACTGAAAGAAAAAAAAAAGATCTATCCTCTTTGAATTTTATACTTAGCAAGCATACCTTTGAAAACTAAAAGTAAAATATTTTAATAAAACTTGAAATATTTTAATATTTCCAGACGTGGTATATAGGAAAGAACAAAGATCATAATTCAAAGGCAAGAGAAGTTGCAGTATGCTCCTGGATGAACAATAAAGAGCTCGCAAAGCAATAGTTATGCAGGACTATATAAGATATATTAGATGAACCCTTATTTAAAAGGTCATTGAGGATTTCTGTGAGACAATACCAATGTATGTCAGGTTATACACGTATATTTTTCATATATAAGAGGTAATATAAAGTCAACAGAAAATGGAAATATACTTTTTAAAGTTTCAAATACTAGGAGAAGATAGCATAGGATGTCTTTTAGATAAATTATAATTCAAAGATATAGTATAACTCTCAAAACAAAAATCAAGATTAAGCAATATTCATAAAATTAAAAACTAATTAATTAAAAATTAAATGTTTCAAAACAAGTGAACTAAGAAAATGTTTTCATGATAGTAAAGAAGTACTAAGAATGAAACATAAGATAAATACTGGAATGACAAATAAATAACCTTCACTTCTGACATTTTGGGGATAGGATATCGCAGAAAGTTCTAGTGTGTTGTGGACATGGATAATGACCATGACACTTACTGGTGGCCACATGTCACTTGTGGGACTGAGCTACAGCTATTTCCTTGAAATCCCACCTGCAGACCCATATGGAATCATGACCCATAGGGTGCAAGAGAAGTCCATTTGTAGAGTGTGCTGATGGAAATATTTTGTTGCTGTACACAAAAGAATAACTGAAAGACTTCTATTGTATACCTCTTATTCTCCTGTGTTTAATTGTTTCCCTATTTGGTGGGTTCCTTCCATTCTTGTTCATGGGGTTGTAATCATTTTGCTCCCTCTCTAGAAAATCATTTAGTAGTCTGTATAGGCTTGGCTTTGTCATCATGAAATTCCTTATTTGTTCTTTGTCATGGAAGTATTTTACTTCTTCATTATACTTGAAAGAGAGTTTTGCAGGGTATATCAGTCTGGGCTGGAATTTGTTTTCTTGCAAGACTTAAAGTACTTTTCTCCATGCTCTTCTTAACTTGATGGTTTGTGAAGAGAAATCTGCCATTATTCTGATGGGTTTTCCTCTAAGCATGATGTTTCTTTTCATTAGAGGCTTTTAGTATACTGTTCCTGTGCTGAATTTCTGGGATCTTGATTATTATATGTCTGGGAGTGGTTTTAATTGGATTGATATTATTTGGAGTTCTATATGCTTTGGTTAGCTGAATGTCAGATTGTTGCCCCATATTTGGAAAGTTTCTGCTATTCTGTGCATGTTCCTTTTATATCATTTGTATAGACTTCTTCCTTCTCATTGATGCCTATTAGTCTCACATTTTTCATCTTTGCATCATCTTGAAGATGTTGAATTATTTTTTCCTTCTTCCTGGTTGTTTTTAAGAGATCTTTGTTTACTTTTCACTAGCTGCAATAGTGTCTTTAAGGTCAGAGAGTCTGTTTTCACTGTCACTCAAATGGATTTGCCAGCTTGTGATTGAGGTTTCAATTTCGTGTGTATCACTTTCAATTTGTTTCATACATTCTATTTCTTTCCTATGTTGCTTATTCAGGGGTTCCATCATTTTTATATTCTGCTCTTTTTTTTATCAGTGTATTCTTTAGAAGCACTTAGTATTTCTTTGATGATAGTTATCACTACTTTTTTTACTTCAGAAACTATTTCTGATCTGATCCCTTCTATACCTTTCTGCCGTTGTTTCTATACTTCCAACGCTATTATTTCACAGATTTCAGGTGTGTGATTTCCAATTTCCTCTATGCTAGTGTCTTCTGCATTTGTACTGGGTGGACTCTGGGCCTGAGACTGCTCTTTGTTCCTTCTCTTTGTCATTTTGTATACCACTGACTTTTGACCTTGGTGTACAGCTTAGATAGAGTTATTACCTTAGCACCAGGTCCAGATCTAGAAGTTCAGACTCCTCCAGGTGGTGTGGCTTAGGTCTGGCTGCTGTGCTCCACTTCTTCCTGCGGCAGCCTTGCAGGTGAACCCTTTGTGTCACTCTGGCAAGATGTTCTGCTCCTGAATCTGCTGAAGGCTTCCACGCTGGGACTGCCCTCTGGGTTGCTTCAGGATTCGGCGGCCTCAGTGGTCTCACTCACACGCCGGGCCTCCTAAAGTTTTCTTAACACTTCCCACAAACCAGTTCTGAAAGACTCTCAGGCTTATGGTAAGTAAAGTCACAGCAGCGAGCCAGGATCTTGCTACTGACCTTTGGCATTAGCGATTTGTCATTGCAACAAAATATCAGAGATAAACAACTTAGACGAGGAAGCGCTTACTCTGTCTCATCACCTTAGGAGTTTGCATTCATGGTCCTCTGGCCCTGTCACCGTTAGGCTTGCAGTGAAGAGGCAGAACTCAGCAGGGTTACCAGCACCCCACAGCAAAGGTACTCATGCCGTGTGGGCAGGAAGGGAACAGAGCAAGAAGAAGGGCTTTGGGGTTCTGACGGACTCTTCAGAACCACGCAACGTAGAAGGTTTTCTGTGCTTGCACGCTGTCTCCTAAAATTTCTATTGTCTCCCAGTATCACCATCTAGTGGCAACAAGCCTTCAGTGCATGAGTTTTGGAGAATATTTAAGAAACCAATAGTAAATTCTCTGGGGAACCACTAACTTAATAATATTATTTTTAACAGTTGATAATAATAATTTAATAATTAATAATTCACAGTAATTACTGGTTTTATCACTTTGAAATGGGTTAGACAAGAGCAAAACATCAATTTAACAGTTCTAACATTCTGTGCTTTTAGTGCAGACTAACCTGAAGAATAGATTAGTTTATATGAGAATAGATTTAACTTATTATGCTTTTGTAAGGAAGCAGTAAAGCATGAAAATGAGAAATATCGGTGACATTATCTGGAAAAATAAGAGAACAGGATCATTTTCAAATGATAAATGGTTTGAAGCAAGAAACAAGTATGATTAAATTTAATGTGCGTACAGAAGAGAAAACCAGTCCAGGGTAATAGGTGGATGGGCAGCATGTAGTCAGTGGAGTTTGATTTTAAAATGAGTGTTGATAAACTGCTGTATGAGGAGGGGCGATTCGCTGACTACCACAGTGATAAGCAGGTGCAAAATCCCTTACTTGGCTTTTGAGGAATGTAAAAGAAACCAGGCTGGTTGAAGTGTGGAAGGCAGGGATACCATGACATAAAATGAGCAATAAATGACAGCACTGATTGTGGCTAAGACGGTAGATGATTGTGAGAAACTTGACTGAAAAATTTAAGAACATTATGGCTTAGAAAATAAGTCTTTGCCTAGTTCCTTTGACATAAAAAGTGATCCCTTGTTAGGTGGCGGCTGTTACCTGCACAGAAAAACTTCTTTAATTAGAAGCCAAGGCATTTTACAGGCTGAGAAATCTTAGACCACTGGATAATATTTCTGATTGTATTAACACATTTTAGTGCTATAAAATACTATGTGACTCTTAAAAATCTGACATTCCACAATGTGTAATAGACATGCTGTTTTTTTATAACATTTTACTGCTGCCTCAAGATTTAGGCTTTTTAAAAGTATTTTTGCCCTGAGCTAAGTGTTACTTTGATAGGAACTCTCCTCTTAAATCATCACTTACTGGGTTCTAATAAATTAAAAATTAAACTTAAAAAAGAAAAGAAAAGAAGCTTTAAGGAATTTAGAGAGAGGAGCAATATGGTTTCAATTCCATTTCTAAAAAGAAAATCAACTTTTGTTAAATAAGAGTAGTCTCTAAAGGACAGAGTAAGGGTAGAGCAACAAATTAGGATATTATGGTAAAAATAGTTGAAAATGTTGGTGTGTGGTAGGAGAGTATTCAAGGTAGAGGAGCTAAGAAATGGCTGAGTTCTCCAAATAGTTTGGGACTATACTCAAAATAGTTTGTGTTACTGAAGGTAATAGGCCAAGTTTGGATTTTGTATTTCTTTTATTATTAACAAATGGACCTTATAATTATTGAAATGAGAAATTCTGTGAATAGCAGTTGTTTCATGGAGACTATCAAATACATTTTCGTATATTAAGGTGTTGCTGACTAGGGAGGTTATGTGGACTTGGAGTTAAGGGATCTAGACGGGCATTCTGAGTTGGAGGTTTCAGCACTGAAGCCATTAGGGACATCAACAGAGAAGTGACTGGACGCATCTGTGGCTGGACACTCATAAGCTCCCAGTACTCTGGGAGGGTGAGGCAGGAGAACCCCAAGGTCAAGCTCAGCCCCTTAGTGAGACCTGTCTTAAAATTAACAAATGGAAGGGGCTGGCCATGTAGCTTACTGTAGCTTAAAGCCCTCATTCAATCCTCAGTGCTGAGGAAAAAAAGCAAAGAGAAAGAGGAGAAGTAAAAGGAGAAGAGGAAGAAGCGAAGGAAATTCTCTCAGCCTTGAGGCCAAACATTTCGCCTGAGAAAGGATCAAGAAGCAGAGGTAGATGCACATGCAAATAGGTAGCCCAGGAAATAGGTGGAAGGTTGGGAGAATGTAGACTTTGAGTCAAATGAAGGGGAAATGTTCAGGTCAAATGCAGCTGCAGGACAAGGACTGCTGATGGGGTGGGGGAGTGCTGACCTTTGAATTTGACACCGTAGAGGTCTTTGTTCACTAAAACAATTTGAGAGGTCCACAAGGAAATACAGATGAATGTGAATATAAGAGAAAAAGATAGAGAAAATAGAGACAGAATAAACAGTCCCCAGTAATGTGCTGTGGTTGCGTAGTGGTTAGTATTCTGCTTTGTGGCCACAGCAACCTCAGTTCAGATAAACAACATAGGGAGGAGTTGGAAAGGAAAATGATACTGCATATTGTTTTATTAAGAAAAACATGAGCATGTTAAGGGGGTTGATCCAATGGAGAGGGAGAAATTTTTATAAACTGGAATGAGGACAGAACTGAGCACACACAGAGAGGAAACGCCTGAAAAAGAAGGAAAAGTGGCTAGCTCACTGTGTTGGTCAGGATTCTCTAGGGAACAGACCAGTTGACATGCAAATAATTATAACAGCAATTTCATGCAATTGGCTTACAGATCCAAGGCTGGACAGTGCACAGTGGCCAACTGGAGCTGGAATGTCGGAGACCACAGCACCTGCTCAGCTCCAGAAGCTGGAGACTCCTGAATAAGAGAGGCTGAGCATGCAGGCTCAGGCTAAGGCTTTAAGCGTAAAAGATGTGCTGGCATAAATCTGCTTCAAAGGCTGAGAATTTGAAGCTGATGTCCACAAGCCATTGCAACAGCAAAAGATGCACGCACTCAGGCAGAGTAGAGCTGGCGTGCACCCACCAGCCCGCATCCTTTGGCTTTGTTCCTTGCTTCCTGCAAAACTTTTGGCTGGAGTCATCCACATTCAGGGCAAACCTTCTTCTTCAGTGCACTGACAAGCATGCCAATTATTTCCTAAAATGGCCGTACAAATCCACTCAGATACACTCAGAGGGCCAGTCAGATAGCTCAATGGACTAAAACAGCTGTTTAGGTTCGATCCTCAGCAAGTGATGCTGGCCCTGCCCCCGAGGCACGTGGAGACGGCAATTGAGACTGGGCACGGTGGCACACTCCTGTAATCCCAGAGCTTGGGAGGCTGAAAACAGGAGAATCACTACAAGTCCGATCTATGTAGTGAGACCCGGAACACCCTGTAGATCCTGTACCAAATATATGAAAAGAAAAATATGCCGAGATGCACCTTATTAATCTCCTAGGCTTCTCTCAATTGGAACAGGTTAATAATCAAGATTAAACATCACAATTATCTATAGTAAGAGGAGAAAGAATACATAGGTAAAGGAATTGATCCTCGGGGAAAAGGGGGGGGGTGAAAATGTAGCAGTTTTATTAAATTATTTTTGTGTTCACATGTAAATTGCAGGAAAGTCATCAACTGAATCAGTAGATAAAAGCAGATCTTTTGCAGACTTGAGAGTAGCATTTAGAACAAAAGACACAGCAGACTGGACAACCATAACAGAATTACTGGCATCGCTAAGAACATACTTGATGGGTAAATTCATAATTATAAGAAATTAGCTTCAGTACCGCTTCGACTTTTCTCTTTCTACTTCTATTTTTCCATGCTTGGGATGGATCACATGGCCTGAAACCTATCACCAAGCTGCGCCCGCAGTCTTCTTTTGGTTTTTCTTTCACCATGTTTAACTGCACAGGTTCACGAAGAGAGCATGTAGGAACACAGATTTCTTAAGTGGAATTCTAAAACTAGGTGAGTAGAAGGATAGGACACCTGGATGGTGCACTGCCGTCACTGACCATAGAATGTATTCTGGTAAGGAGAAGAGTGAGTTGTACAACAGAAACGAAGAAGAGTGAGATGTGAACTTCAAGCTCCAGTAGATCTCACATAAAACTGAACTTAAAGTCTCAGCTCACATGAACTCAGATGTGTGGGAGAGATTGTGGAGGAGGCACAGCTGTTAACCATGGTGCATTCTAGAACAGGGCCTGATTAAAGGAAACAACAGGGTTACTAGAGGAGCACACAGCAAATAGAAGTCAACTGTGGTTGCTTATTGTGTTACCGAAGTTGTTGCTGCAGTTGTCGGTAAGGTACTCCCAGTAAGCACAAGGTTGTTTTGAGAAATGAGATGGATTCCCCAGGCTCAGTGCATGCCTGTGAAGAAGGTAGGGATTGTTGTCAATGCTATTAACAAGGGTTTCTGTGAGGAGGCGGATGGTAAATAGGACACGCTCTTCCCTCCTCTGTGTCTCAACCTCCTTCTTGGTCTTCTTTTGTTTCCCCACAGTGCAATATGCAAATCATTCTTTGATCAGAATTGTATATGAACATATCACAGGGTGTACAGAGAATGAGATATCTTCAAATGAATACTAGTTAATTTAATAGTTGAGGTGAAAGTATTGGAAAGATAGAAAACAAAATGGATTCCCTGTCCTCTTTGTTCATATGGATGAAGCTAACCCTTAGCTGCAGCAATATTTTAAGGAATCTAGATTTTAATTTGTTTTAAGAAAATATATGAAAAGGAAATTGTTTATTATTGGAATTTTGAGGATTTTCCTACATAGCAATCATGCTATTCAAAAATTTTCTTACTGTCACTTTTTGTCTTTTTTCTTTTTTTCTGGTACTGGGGGTCAAACTCAGGATCTTGTGCTTGCCAGGCAGGCACTTAAGCCACTGAGCTATCTCCCCAGCCCCTGCCACTATATCTTATAATAAAGGAACAAATTGAAATATGTTATCACTCCAATAAAGACATACATGAGACTTCAGAAATGTCAAATTCATTAAAAATGAATAAACTGACTTCCTGGCTTGCCTATCCTTTCTACTTTTGATCTCAAGTTTTTCATTTTGAAAATTACTTGTTTAACATAAAAATAGTGCCTACAATATACCCAGATCCAATAATGAAATTGTTTTCTTGTGGTATCGATGTACATGTTACATTTCCCTACCACTGAGGAAGGATAAGGTACAACAATATCAAGTGCTAGCTACGTATTCGAAAATTTATTTCAGAAAAATGAGCATATGCTTCTGTATTTGAATGCAATAAAGAAACAATAAATTGGGATCACATACCCAACTTATGTCTATTCAGTACATTTACTGTTAGCTTTCGATTTCTTTACTTATTTAGAAAATATTCCATATTCCACTGATTTTCTATTATATCTTTATTTCTTAATATAAGAAACTATAATTTTCCAATTAAAATTAGTATTGTCCACAAATTTTTATGATGTTCTCCTAGAGAATGAAATATACAACTTTTTCACAGATTGGATCAGAAGTATCCCCAAAAAGCCATGCTCTGGGCTTGTTTGCCAGGCTTTTGGCAATAGACTGAGGGGTATACTATCATCAAGGGATTCATCCATGGAGTACTTTATTCTTCAGTGGGCTTACAGGAGATAGGACTACTTGTATGAGGCAGGTTGTGTGGATGGGGCCTTGCGGACAACACCAGTTGTGACTCTTTTATGCTTTCCCACCTTTGCCTAGACAAAATAATTAGTGGAGCGCAGGAGTATAATTGCTAAGTATAAACACAAAACTACTGGGATGAAATGCAAGTTAAAACAACACTGAGAAAAATCTCACTCCAGAAAGAATGGCTACCAACAACAAATGATGGTGAGGATGTGGGGAAAAGGGAACACTTCTCCACTGCTGGTGGGAATGCAGACTGGTACAACCATTGTGGAAATCAGTGTGGTGACGCCTCAAAAAAGGAGGACATTCAAGCCGGCTATCCCCCTACTGGGAATTTTCCTGGGGGAACTGAAAACATTGTATCATAGTGATATATGTGTACCTATGTTTATAGCAGCACAATTTATGATAGCAAAAAATTGGGAACAACCAAGATGTCTGTCACATGAAGAGTGGTTGAAAAAGATGTGGTGTTTCTATACAAGGGAGTATTACTCAGCTATAAAGAATGATAAACTTGAAGCATTTATATTGAAGTGAATGCCACTTGAACATACACTCATAAGTGAAATAAACCAGACACACATGTGCAAATATCATATAGTCTCCCTGGTATAAGAAATCAAAAGAAGAAATGCAAATAGAAATGTACAGCAACAACTAAAAAGAATTTAGTCAGATAATTAGGGTAAACTGAACAGCATATGTTGCAGGGTACTAATCAGCTTCTCTTCTGAATGGTTAACAACCTAAGTTTACAGATCAAAAATTGGAGAAATGGAAGGGCTGCAAGGTCAGCCAACATTTTGGCCATAGCGTTTCAAGGTCAGTGAAGACTCAAGACATAGGAGAACCTGTACTGTAACATCATGGAACTCAGGTGTGCCCCAAATTTCCGATCAAGGAGATTATGGTGCCACAGAGGAATGTGATTGATGATCTATAGTGTGCCTAAGGAGAGCCACATGGAGAGAAAACGTTCTCTCAGTCTTTCACAGAGAGCAAACTGGTCAAGCAATGGCCGTGACTCATCCATATGGCTGACACTGACAAAGGATCTGCAGAGTGAGGTACAGGGTTACAGGATAAACCCTAAGGGGACTGGACTCACCTCATCAGATACAAAAGCTACATTTTTTGTTATATAGGTCCTGCTTTATTTCAGTCTTAATTATCCAGCAGAAAAGTAAAAGAAAACAATGTATATAAAATAAAGCCATAATAATAAGCTGAGCTGTAAATGGCTCTAGTCAACAACTTCCACTGTTATTGTGGAATTCTGGACTGTGTTGGATTGTTTCATTGAATTCAAGCATCTATAATAATTGAATGACAGTAGAATACCTATCTTTGACAGGACTAAACAAAAAAAAAGGGGATACAAAGGAAGAACCATGCTTTGTTTGCATGAACAGTACAGTTAGGATAAATATGCAGTACTTCTGCATAATTCTATGAGAAGAAAGATTTGTACTAATAGTGTTTGGACAAGATATCCTGTCAGCCTCTTGTGCTATAGATAACCACTAAGAAGATAACAATATAAAAAGTATTAATTATTGAACCTGTACTATAATTCTGCTTTAAAAAAATAAGTATACAGCTACATGATCTTAATTCCTTGATTAGGCATCTGCTCTAATAGTATTTGTAAATAGAATGTCATGTATGCACCTTGCACAACAAAAAACCACTATGAAAATAATATGCAATGTATTAATTATTGACTCTGTCCTGCTAATTTGATTTGAAGCTGTCTCATTGCTATTTTTTCTTCAGTTAAAAATAAAGTACTAGGAATCATGAAGTACAAAGAAAGAAAAGCCTTTTGTATCTAAAAAGTACATGAAGGTCCTGCACCATATTAAAGTGCTTACCAATAAAATATACTGCCTCATTATAAGAATGCTGTACATAGTTCATGGTCAGAACAAATAACTCCACAGATTGTGTGTGTGTGTATGTGTGTGTGTGTGTCTGCGTGTGCTACTTCCAAATTGCTAGCCTTTAGACATCACTCAATCCATGTCTATCCTGAAGACCTTTACAGCCTGTCCTTAATTTCAACTTCTCTACCTTTCTCCGAGACAAACTGCTAACTGCTTAAAGTGTCACTATGATTATTAGTATTGTCAGTGGAACCCTTGCCCCTTGGATTCTAGAAGGGTTTCACAGAGAAACTTAGAGCTGTTCAAATATCACTGTGCTAAGAATACTGCTTTAATAATTCATACTTTAGCTGGGCGTGGTGAGGCATACTGTGTCTACAGCACTTGGGGGAGCCAAAACAATACTCAATCTTAAGACTAGCCTGTGCTACACAGTGAGTGCAAGGTTGGCCTGAATAACTGAGAGAGAAGGAGAGAGAGAGAGAGCAAGAGCCGGAGTGAGCCAGTAGGTGAGAGACAGAGAAACAGAGGGAGAGAGAGAGAGAGAGAGAGAGAGAGAGAGAGAGAGAACAAATACTGTAGCAGTAATAAGGTATGTGGAGAACCTGAATGAATATTTATTAAAGTGTTGACTTTGCTAAGATAGTCAGCATTTACTTACATTTCTCTTCCTGGAATTGTAATAGCTAATGCACCAAAAAGAGACTAAAACAAAAATAAAATACTGAAAAACAAGATTAAAGATATAAGAGAACTCATAAAAAATATAAGAGAAAACTGGAGGAAATATCACATGCAAACTGTGAAATGTTGAAAGAATTTCTTAAGATTAAATAGTAAAAATAGCAAAGTGACCATTTGCACGAGGAATTATTATACTATATGTGGATCTTCAGTAGATCATTACAAGAAAGGTAATTTTCTACCAGGAGGTTTTTCTGATACTTTTAGGTTTAATGTATTTTAAAAATATATCAGGATATGTTTTGCTATAGATTTTCCTTTAGCCAACTGATATACTGACTCATCAGCCTTTTATGAATTTTGAATTGCAGATGGGAAGCTGCTCCATGGAAGCCATCCTCCACGTGGTGATGTGTCACCTGAACTCCAGCGTTCCGAAGCCTGGTGACGAACATGAGTCCATCGTCTCTTAAGACGTCATATTGACACGTGAGGACATAGGTGAGAGGTAAACCACGCAGCTTGCTGTCGTCTGCCAGCAGAGGCATCGCCCTCACATCCAGGAGCCCAGGATATTTTTGAAATAATTCAGAACTACCATAAGTTGGGGTGTTATAAACATGGCCTTTTCTGAACCTCTCAGGGAGCAAGGAGCTCCAGTTGACATACTTGAAGAGGTGACTGTATTCTTCAGGCACGAGCTGATTGGACAGCATGGCCTTCTCCAGTGCCCTGTCTGTGGTGAAGTATTCGCTCCAAAGCCTGACCATGAGTGCCTTAGATAGCATCACCATATGTGCATTTTCTCGATATGACGGTGAATCTAAATCAAGAGCCTGAAGGGCAGGATAAATTAAAGCCTGGATCTTGGGCTTGATCTTGATCTCTGGGTCATCAAGGAGCTGAAACAAAATTAATATGATTCATACAAATTATTTTCATTTAGAAAGAATAAAGTGACATGAAAGTCTATATGTAAATTCACAACATCAAAAAAAGGAATAACTGAATGATACCATCTCAACAAACTTTGAAATATTCAAAATGATTGTTCAGAACTGCATGGTATTAATCTAAACCACACTCTTACCTTAAAGAAAGTTAGCTGTCCTCTATGCTAACCGACATAGACCCTGAACAGTATGTTAGCGTATTGTCCTTTGGACTAAGAATGATGTCTAGAGGAGCAATGTTAATCTGACCTCTCTTATTTTTCTCTTTTTTTTTTTTTTGTCTTTTTTGAGACAGGGTCTCACTGTGCAGTTCAGGCTGGCCTTAAGCTCACTTTGTAGCTCAGGCTGGTCTCGAACTCACAACAATCCTCCTGCCTCAGCCTCCCTAGTGCTGGGATTACAGGCATGTGCCACCACGCCCGGCTCTTATTTTTCTCTTAATGTAAAAGTTCCTTAAGACAGACCAGCATATCAATATAGTTTGTCACTGAGGGAAGAGTCACCTGGGACTCAGCTGGGATGTTCCTACATTATTTGATGGGGTGTCTGTGTGAAGCTTCCATTAACCGCATACTTTATTACCTGGTCTAATGTGTTGGTGCTGACAAAGATCAGTGGCCTGAAAACAGGAATGCACAGAAAGCACACCGTAGCAGAAAGTTAGTCAGAAAAGCAGTTTGCAAATGTTTTAATTTTCAAAATCATACTTGAAAAGATAGTTTTACTTACTTTCAAACTGTATACTACATTATATGTATATTTTTTTAAAATCTAAAATAGACATTGAATGTGCCAAAATAGTTTGGCAACTGTGATTATCATGTACAGGTAACTACAGTGATGAAAACCAATTTAAAAAAATGTATTTGGTACTGGGTCTACAGGGTCTTACTATGTAGATGGGACTCCGTGATTCTCCTGTTTTCAGCCTCCCAAGAGCTGGGATTATAGTCACACACCCCCACACCCAGGGTCAATCGCTGTCTCAGCAGACCCCAGGAGTGGAGCTGGCAGGGCAGGCCAGGGATTGAACCCTGGCTACTGCGCTCTGCCTAAACAGGTGCTTTAGTCCACTGATCTATCAGGTAGGCCCTAAAACCATGTATTATGGATAATTTGGAGATGACTTACAAAGGTCATTTCAAGTTGCGAGGTATTTTTGACAGAAGTTTAGGCCTTTGACCTTGGAACAACTCTGAAGTTTAATAATTGTTTCCCTTTACAGATAATGATTAAACAGATGTTTTAAACCTATGAACATCGCTTCTAGAATTTGTAGGTCTCAAGACAGTTCAAGCCTTTTGGAACCTAATCTAATGTTTTTTCCACTGTATGATAAAACTGGCAGTAGTAATTAGAAATCTTTGTATAGTTTCAATTACTTTTATATTGTCAGTATACAAATACATGAATGCAGTGTTCTTTTCTTTTGAAAATGTTGTCCAAAAGACATTAGAAGCCAAAATATTTTTATTTGAAAAATATAAATAAATTCAATCAAAATAATAAGAATATTCAAAATTCCTTTAAATCTATTGCTTATGATTATCCAGCTAATAAAATCTAAATTTCCATAGATATATAAATAATTTATCTTTGTATATATACTACTTCAGCACTTTGGGAAACAGCTTATACTTTAAATAATCAGTATTAGTATTTTTTTCCTCTGTCAAAACCAGAAAATATTCTATGTTTAATCTTGGATAAATATATTACTTATAATTATTAATACAGTACTATATTTTAATAACAGATAAAGTATTATTTTATCTATATTAAAATCTTTTGAATACTTCATATTTCCTTTTGTAAGTAGAGTGGACTGTTTGAACATGTCAATTATTTTCCAAAAATGTGATTGTTCTGGTAAAAGAGGACAAACCCACTGAAAATTATTGAATACATCTACATTTCTACAAAGGGGGCTGAAAATTCATTTCTTGGTCTCACAATTTCATTTATCTCATTCATCAGATTAGTACAAAATTATACTGTCACATGTAAAGTCTTACCAGTGGTATATCCAGAGAATTTTCATTTCACTAAGAAAGAAAAATATCTATTACAGGAGCAAAAGTAATACTTTGATGTTTTAGGTATTTTTATTAAAATTCTTTTTGCTATCTTATTTGCACTTATGTTTTAGTACATGGATTTATTTATCTTAATAATGCATGTATGTAATCCTTTTATAAGTAGATGCTTTTAAGAAACAGAAACGCGAAGCGTCCCACCTGCTGACTCGCTGCTGCCGCCAGATTCCCCCCGGAGCTGCTTCCGGAAACACAGATTCTCTCAGGGCTCACGCCGTACTGTTCCAGAACAGTTTTGCGTAAGAACCACCGTAAGCTCTTATACACATCTTCAAATTGGACTGGAAAATGGTATTTAGGTGCTAACCTATATCTGTGGAAAGGAAAAATAGTTTTCTTTTTTCTTCTTTAAAAGATTATATTGAGGAATATGCATTTGAGAAATACAAGCACGTGTGTATCTTGATAAATTTTCAAACTAACCACAAGCACACAGTCAGCACCTGGACAGTGAAAATGAAACATTGCCGGCATTGACAAACCGTCTGTTTTTTTTTTTCTCTCTTCATCTCTTGAAGTGCCTACTAACCAGGCATAGCAACATCGATTAATACTCAGCTTTGCCATTGAAGTAAATAAAATTGAATAGAGTGCATGCCTAGGCCACTAGGCTTGCTTGTTTACCACTGTGTTTGAGCCTCGCTTGTGCTGCTGTCTTTCTGTGCAGCATGCCACTGTGTCAGTCCACTACAGCTCCCCTGCAAGGAGTTGAACAGCTGGCTGCAGCAGGACAAAAACCACATGACTCCTCTTATATGAGGTATCTAAAAACGGTCAAATCACAAACTTAAAAAAGTACAGTGCTTGTTGCCCTGAGTAGTAGAGAAGGAGAAATGTGAAGTTTATAATTCATGCAAACAATTGAATAAGGTGAATACGCTCTAGAAATCTGCTGTACAGCATTGTACCTAAGGACAACAATGACAGTGTGCTTTTAAATTTTTTCTAAGAGAGATTTCATGTTAAATAGTCTTACCACAAATAAATAATCACTAAGCAAATAAATGTTTTCCAATTTAAAGAAAGCTATGAGAATTGAGTAACTTGCAGTATTGGGATTTAAAAGAAAACAGTTCTGCAATGATGATTATGTGCTTTTGAATACATATTTTTTTTGTTGATATATGCCTATAGTAGTAGTGGTCATGAAGTTGTAATATTTACTTAGCTGAACTTAATCCTGTGAAGAAGTTTTGGTAAGTAGTATGCTGTACCAAGTTTTTCTTAAACTGCCAGCTTATAAAAGTGCCTTCTAGTACTTATCAACCTTTAGTTTTATATCTTTCTCATTTTGGCTATTATACATAAACGCATTACCTAATGCCTTTCATTTATATTTTATTAGGTGCTGTACTGACTTTAGATATTTTTTGAGAATTTGCATTACTTTTCTATAAACTGTCCTAAAATCTCTCTATATTTATCTTAGCTTGTACGTATTTGTAGTTCATATAGGAAAATGCATGTATATTTTAGCATGTATACTTTTTTCTGTAAATATACAGGTGCTTCGCAATTTGCATTAATCTTTGAAAAAGTGCAAGTTCTTAGTTCTTGGCACGAGTACTTTATGGAGATGCAATTCACAAATTTCAACTAATGTCAAGTTTTTACTTCAGTGGTGTCTGTTATGTAAGTCATGAAAGCTTACATGTTATGAAGTCATGTAAGCATTGTCACAAGCAATTTTCATCACTCAAAACAAAAATTAGCCCTGCACCAACTGGCCGTTACTTCACATTTTCCTTACCTCCGTCCTTGAGCACCCATTAATCTCTCTGCTCCTATGTACCTACCTGTACTGGACATTTCATGAACATATGTGGCCTTTTGTGACTAGCTTCTTTCACTTTGAATAATATTTTCAACATTTATCCCATTGTATCCATATTGTATTTAACCCTCAAATTGGGTAGTTTAACTTTGGAAGTTTAAGAAATAATAGCTCTGAAAAACGTAAGTTTTTATATAGCTGTGGTCTTTTTTTATGTATTTGGTGCAGGATCTGCAGGGTTCACAGGGTCTTACTACACAGAATGGGCTCATAGTGATTCTCCTGTGTTCACCCTCCCAAGCGCTGGGAGCATTTCCTTCACATTTTCCTCAGTCTCCATCGCTGTCTCAATGTGCCCTGAGGGCAGGGCCGGCAAGGCATGCAGGGGATGGAACCAGGGCTGTTGTGCTCTGCCTAAGCAGTATAGCTATGTTCTTAATGTCCTTATAGAAATACCTAGGAATGCAAATTCTGGATCATGTCATACAACAAGTCTAGTTTGCGCAGTCATTTCAGAAAACTCCAAGCTGTCTTCCATTGTGACTTGCACCATTCCTTAGTCTTAGCAGTAATGTTTCCCATGAGCTCTTTTTTATTATCTACATTTTTTGATAGACACACTACTGTGCATATGGTCACATTTCATAGTAGTTTTGATTTCCATTTGGCTAATATCATGAACATTAAGTATCTTTTATTGTTTATTGGCTATTTTACTTACAATAGAACCAGTTATCAATGTTTTAGAGTGAAGATTCGTCATTTGTCATTGTCTTCATTGACAATGAAGATTGTCATCTGTCATTATTTGTTTATTTATTTATTTATTTATTTATTTGGGGTACTTGGAATTGAACCCAAGGACTTGCACTTGCCAGGTAGGTGCTGTGCAACTGAGCTATATCCCTGGCCCAATAAATGTGTATTTAAAGGCAAAAAAAAAAAGAACTCACAGAAATTTTATATTTAATCTTTGACATTATTCTTATTAGTTGTACTGGTGAATAAAATATAGCTACATGTCTTATTCTGTTATTCAAATTCCTTTCATTAAAAATATTTTTTTTCAAATAAAGTTGAGGGGTTGGGGAGATGGCTCAGTAGAATAAGCACTTGCCTGGCAAGCAAAAGGGCCTGAGTTCAATCCCCAGTTCTGAAAAAAAAAATCAAATAAAGTTGAAGTACTGAACTGAGTTCCAGCACAGGTTACTGTAATCAGAGATATTATTCTATTTACTATGTTTAATACGGCAAGTTACACACAAATACTATGGCTATCTTATAAATTTCGAATGATTTACATAAGTAAATTATTATGAATGTATTATTTATTATTTTCTTTCATGTACTGAAGTTTAAATTGAAATTATATTCTCTTATAGCATGATTCTAATTCACTCAGAGTTCTTCTGTCCCTTTTCACTTCAAACACGGAAAGTAACCCAGTGACTTTATTTTGTAATTAATTTTAATGTTTCAAAATCAGCAAATGCTAGACCCTAGGCTAAGTCTGTTTTAGTAAAGTTGCCTTTTAACATCCGTAAGGACCATCTGAATTACAAAGTACTAACAACCTGTATTTACAGGCAATGCTCTAATTCCAAGATATGTGTTACTGACAACTGTGAAATAAGTTGGAAAGTAACCAGTTCCAGTAATTATGCTCACAGGTAATACAGTTGAAAGTTATGTGGAAATTCTTTATGATCAGTTTTTCCTATGTGCTCAAACAAGACACACACACACACACACACACACACACACACACACACACACACACACTAGCATGTGTACTCACACACACACCAGCAGAGAGATATATTGCAGTGTTCATCTGACTCCAGACAACCCAATATTTTAATGGCCTCCTAAGTCCCACTTGCAAACCATTTATTTTTTGGCATAATTGTATATCACCCACCCACGAGAACTGAGAGAATCCTGGGAAGAGAGGCGTCTCCTGACAAAAGAAAAGAAGGATCTTACTTAGTCAATACAACAACAGCATCAAGTCTCTCTGCCATCCATCTTGACATCTGGTCAAAAGGCAAAGAAGCTAAAAGAAAAAAAAACATCAAGATATCAGTGAGAATGTACAAAGGAAGGAAGGTCTGTTCCCCTTACAGAATAAATAACATTTTACTGTATGGGACACTAAAATAGCAGAAAGACATTTAACACAGTGCTTATCCATAAGAACCCCCTGTCACAAGCTGGAGTTTGGACTCCCCTGGATCCTTCTAGTTGTGCCTCATTTCTCACACCTCCTGCTATGCATATTTTGTCATCTCAGCCCCAAGCTGGAAGGCTGACTCCAGATCCTTTACTGGAAGAGACACTGATTGGTTGCTTTGCATGAGGGAGAAGCACAGATAAATAAGACAAGTCACTGCTGGGGTTGGGCGCCCGTGCCTGTCATCGAGCCTGCTGGGAGACTGAACCGGGATAATTATTTGGAGCCCAGCCAGGGTAAATTGGTTATTCAGTGAGACTCTGTCTCAAAATAAAAAGTAAAAATAGCTGGGCATAACTGTAGTAAGGTGATATGTTCGATTCCCAGTAGCCCCCTCTCCTCCTGAAAAAGAGACAGGTCACTTATTTGACCAGGGGGTCCTCATTAAAATATAACCAAGGATATACAAACAGAATGATGAAAACATACAAGGCCCACTAACCTCCGTACAGGGTGAGAAAAATAATATCTGAATATAAGTGGAGTAGAGCTATGGGCCTTGAATGGCTGGGATTCTCTTGTATGCTGCTTGTATCTGTGTACTCTCCTTACTTGGTTAGTGAAGCCTGTCATTTTTTTTTTTTTCTCATCTAGGAATAAAATTTTGTGGTCTCCTTGTCATTTTTGTGTCTCTATGAACATCCAACTGCTTTTTCAATACTTTAAATATTCCTCACTCACATTTCCTCTGAGATGATTACCTAACTTTCTTCAAACCTATTTTTATTTATCATCTTCAATTTCTTCTGTCTACCAACTTATTTATAAATCATCCATGTTAAAAAAGAAATAAAGATATTTTCCTTGATTCTCCTTTAATACATCATTCTTTCACTTCTTTCTATTATAAGTATGTTCTGATAAGGTCATCTGACAGTGCTCCTCCTATTTGCATATTTCTTACTATTTGCTTGCTGTGATTTTTTTCTGAGCTTGAAGTGCAGACATTTTTAGCCTTGAAATGTAGACCAAGCTGGTCTTGAACTTGCAGGGATTATCCTGCTTCACCCTCTCAAGTGCTGGGATTATAGGTCTGTGCCACCACACCCAGCGTGATGCGTTTTTAATGTGAATATTCATCAAGCTTGTCCTCAGCAGTATTAACGTACAATATTCACAATTCAATACAATAAAATATGTTCTAAATTTTTATTTTATCAAAGACTAAAACAAAATTTCAGAACAAAATAGAGAGTAACAATCTTTTTACTAGGATAATACATTATTATCTTCAAAGTACTCTTTCTATATTTTATATATATATATATATGTAACACTGAGTAGGATAAGTATATATATACATACATATACTTACATATATATGTATGCGTATATATTCTTATCCTTCTCACTTTGCAGTTTTTCATCATTTAACTCTTCTCCATAAAATTTTTCTCTGTAGCGACTCCTTTCTGCCTCATGACCTCTCTGACCATTTCTTGGTGCCCTGCTGACTGCTTTTCATCTCTGCTTAGGCCTGTGTTAGGGTTTCAACTGATCTGTCCTCACCCTCCCTGTCTTCCTGAAGCAGGATGATCATTGTACCTTAGGATCCTCACTGCTTCAACTACCCTATCCCAAACTGTGTTCTCCTGATTTCTAATATTATTTTGATTAACTTTAGGCCTGCAATGTTTTTTATCTGAACTAATTACTCTTCCCCTCTGGACTTCAGAATTCTTAAATTAGATCCACTTTCATCCTGCCCCCCCACCCTCCCAAGTTCCCAAGTTGGTCTATATGCTAGTCCTTAGATAGATATCAAGTACTTTAGGGCTCAAGTGGCTGACTACATTTTCTTTCTGACTATTGGGATCTTTATTCCCTTGTGTCTACTTCTAAATATAATAGGTGAGGTTATACATCCTCTGCATTAGGACTGCATTGCAACAAAAAGGCCCAACCCCCATACGTCAGTTTTCCAGTTGTCCAGGTAAAAGTTCTGGTTGTCGTTCCTGTTCCTTTTGTCTCTTAGAAATGGCTGGTCACTGTAATGCATAGCTGGACGCTATGAGTCACACTGCATAGACCAGTCCCCAGTTGACACCCATTCTGCTTCTGTATTTCCTGCTTGCTTATCTAATGTAAGACCTAGAGCACCAGGGATCAGAGCCTGATCAGTACTCATGATGTAAATAGATCTGCCTCCAAATCCTGGGTATCATTTTGGTGTTTCTCCTTGCTGTTGCATCTAGTGAGTTGGTCTGGAAGAGTAACCATGCTGGTCTCTTTAGTCACCTGCTATGGCCCTAGCACATAGTGCAAGGACTTCTCCAAGTCCCAATAAGAAGACATGTCTTTTCTCAGTTCATCTTGCAGGCCTGGAGGATTCACGGCTCCCTGCTTCAGTGGTTCACATCAGACCACAGTGGGAGGAGGAGGCACTCTGCCTCCCTGCCTGTTTGTCTGTCTGCTTGATTCTGGTAAGAAGTCCCAAAGTCACCTCAGTCAGTCAGTCTGTCAGCTGGACTAACTCTTGTTAGTAAAGGCCACTCAGGGGGCTGGGGAGATAGCTCAGTGACATAAGTGTCTGCTTGCCTAGTAAAGGCCATCCTCAGAGGTAAAGGGTTGGACTGCTTAAGTTCTGAGTGCCTGATGGATGAGTGTGTGAATGGAACACACAGCATGAGCAGCAGGCCGTCCCGTGTGCGCCAAGACTGAAGGCCCTGGGCATGGTGGCTGATGGCCCTCACCTCGGGTTCTGTAGTGACAGACAAACGGCATAGTAGAGGTCTTGCATCGTTGTTAGCTAAGTCACACCTAAGTCCCTGGGAAGAGCCTGAGCATGTGGGCATCTGAATGGCCCTGCTCTGCAGGACACTTGGCTACTGTCCCAACATTCAAGGGTACATAGTATGCACCTTAGGGAGACAGAACGGGAGCTAATTAATTAAAACTGACAGTTCCTGACTGCAGGAGAAGGGGCTTTCATAGAGTTAAAACTAAAACAAAACTATTCCTGGCATCTCAAGAAAAAAAACCGAAAAAGCAAAAGAGGCCCGTTCTTCCTGAGAACTCTGCCTGCGCCCTCTGTGGCTACACAGCTGCTGCCAGCATCGAAAGCTCCGTTCCCTGCTCCTGACTCACCTACTTTCGGCCAATTGAACTGGCTCCCACCAGCCATTGCCTGCATTTGGCCACCGAGGCCCTCCCTCTAGAGCCTTCTGCTTACATGCCTGTTCTGGTCAGAAGGTCATCTATGCTCATATGTGGTGACCATCAACAATTCCTTCTGAGTTTGCATTTTTACTGAGGAAAAATTGGACTGTCAGCCCTGGCAAATGAGTTGCACCCTGTCAGGCCTGAATAGATAAGACTGACTGAGCTCTATCAAATTGGGCCCTGTGAGCCCATGGTCATTACAAAAGATTGTCCCCTTGGTGTTGGCTTTTTTAGGCCACTAATCCCCATCCTCGTTTCTCTTCCCCCACTACTGTGGTTTTTATTAGCTGACTTGGATGCTTCTTACCCCAGTTCTTGCGTCTTTAATCCCCTGTTAACTGTGTTGTTTTTGTCTTAAACTCCATGGACTGTTGCCCCAGGAGAATAGTACAGTCAGCCAAGCACTTGACCAAGATGTGATGAACGTCTAAGACACAGTGGACACCCTCCCAGATCAGACTGTCTCCTGCACTCTCTGGCCAGCATAGTTCACAGAACAGACAGGACTAAATTATATTTCTTCCTAAAAACAGTTTAGGGAAAACTACATAATAAGATAATATTGGGGGCTTTGCCTAAGATCACTGACGACTGTAATGTTACCACTTCTAGCTTGGCCTTGTCTCAAAAGCTTACATGTTGTACACCCAGCAAAGATTTGCCAGGGGAACTAACGGTGGGGAACTGCAGCCCCCCATCCCCATCCAGTGTACTTCAGTTTCTTAGTTGCCCAGGAAATAGTTCCAATTCCAGTTCCTGTGATGCATAGACCATCCCTCAGCTGACAAGCCATTCTGCTCTGTACTTCCTGCTTATTTATCCACTCTGAATCACAGACCACCAGAGATCAGGGTCTGATTTTTCTAGGAATGATCTTGATCGGTATCCACTGACATCCATAAATCCTCCTCCAAATCCTGGGTGCTGTTTCAGTGTTTCTGCTTGCTACTGCATCATGATATACTGTAGTACTTACTTACGGATCCACAAGTTAGGGATTGTCTCCTTTCAAATGTAAGTTCCAAGAAGAATTCAATGGTTCCAGGATGCCACCAAAGTTCCTAGAATATTCCCAGGTCTGTACTTTTTATTTTTATGTATTTTTCTTTGGTATTTTAGGGAAGGGTCTACAGGGTGTTTAGGCTCTCACTACTAGATCAGACTTATAGTGATCCACCTGTTTACAGCCTTCTAAGAGCTGGGATTACAGGTGCATGCCACCATGCCCAGTCTCAATTGCTGTCTCAGAGGGCCTTGGGGCTGACACGGCAGGCCCGGGGATCAAACACCTGGCCCCTGCACCTGCTTGCAGGTGTTTTAATCTGCTGAGCTATTTGGCCATCCCTGTCAGGTCTATACTTAATACATAAATAAATGAACAGATATTAATCTTGGTATCAAATTTAAAATGATAGAAATAGCTGTGAATACATACACTGTTATTCAACAAATAGGAATGCTTCTATTTTCTCAGTTTATCTAGTTTGATGAAGAAAGAAATAAGTGAATGGGGAAACAGTGACTTTAAGTATCAGAGAAGAGAAAAGAAAGAGAAGGAAGAAAATCTGTAGTGTCTTTGTTGCAGAGCTTTGAAGAACACTTTCTAAAAAGACTCCCTGGTATCTCACAGCAGAGACTTTTCAAGCCATTCTCTTACCAGGACTCCCCATAGCCCAGCCCCCACCATGGACGTAAAATACAGCGCTTCTCAGTGCACTGGGCTTCCTCCTGGGCACATATACACGGACAGGAATGCTGTCGAATTCTGTGTCTGCCACGGTGACATTTTCATCTGAAGTTGGTGGGACTTCCTTAACTGGATTGAAACTCACCAATGAGTCAATAAAGTGGCAAAGCCCCAGAAACTCCATAAATGTGGCCTAAAAACGAAATGCACACACTGACTTAGAATTCATGCTTTAATTTCAAACAGATTCATAAGCATCAAACCTCAATTTCTTTTGTGGAAATAAATGGAATCTTTGTACATGAATCCCCTTTACCCATTTATTATTATTATTATTATTATTAATTATCATTATTCTTATTATTATTTTGGCAGAATGATGGATTGAACTCAAGTCCTTGTGCTTGCCAGGGAAGCACTTATTCCACTGAGCTATCTCCCTGGCCTCCTTTATCCATTTAGAAAAACCAGAAAGACAATGTTTTTTTGCTCAGAATTATTAAAAAGCAAGTAACGAAGTTAGTCTTTATTAGGCAAATGTATCAGCTTCTATACTACACTTTTGGATTCCAGACACCTGAAGACAGATTCTCTTCCCAACAACCTCAGAATAAAAGACAAAAGACAAAGAAGTAAACTGTTATAAACTGCTATAAATGCTATGGCATAGGTCTTTATAGCTATTTTGAGAGCACACAGCATACAGAAAGTAGTTTTCAAATAGGAAATACAATTTTATCTGGCTTTTGAGATGAAAATCTTGAGAATGGGCGTGGTGGTGCATGCCTGTAATCCCAGCACTTAGGAGACCATAAACAATTCCGATCTAGTGGTGAGACCCTGAACATCCTGTAGACTCTTCCCTAAAATACAGGAAAAAAAAAGAAAGGAAAATCCTTTCCCAAGAATTTAACTAACTAAGAAAAAGTAAAAACGCAGTGGTACTAGTACAGTTTCTATGGCTGTAGGGAGGGCTGTACAGCTTATACTGGATGCCAAAGGGCACACAGAGTTGCCATTACAGAATGGATGTGGGGGAGGATGGCCTCTCAATCCGCCATTCTGTTTTAGAACAAGAGAAAATCCCAAGCACTCTAGATTACTACTTAGGCAGGTTTTCATCCTTTGGCCTCTAAGCATTGAATCTCTTCTGATCGTAAATGAAGTAGCACTGCCCCTTCTATTTGATCACATTACAGTTTTCCTTTCTTCTCTCCTTCAAAACATTTTTTTATCATTGGAAACTTTTAATTCATTGGATTCTATGTTATACTTTTTTCTTCCCCATTAAGTGTCAGCTAAGGCAGGTTCCTTATTTGTCTAATGAGATTTGGCACAAAGTGAAGCTGTTGAATAAACAAGAAATAGAAGAATAATCCGGAGGTTATAAATGAGCCAGAGACAACATGACTATGCAACAGTATGTGACTCGTACGTTCAAGCTGTATATTTTAGGGTCAGGGTGTACATGCATGTAAGTTGCCAAGGGATTTGATGATGTTACTCTCTGGTAGAGTACTTGCCTGTCATACAAGAGACCTTGGATTTCTATATAATAAAAGAGAAGCCAGGGAGATGGCTCAGTAGAAAAGGCACTTACCTGGCAAGTGCAACGGGCTGAGTTCAATCCCAGATTCCACCAAAAAAAAAAGAAAGATAATATACATTGTATAGCTATAATAAAAGATTAATCCAGGAGATTACTGTGATTAATGCTGTTGCCACTGTGGTTTATTTCCTACCACAGCCTTTTATCTGCACTTTGACATCTTTTCTGATGTAAGAGAAAACTACACTCTGTTCTAGAAAGAGAACTTAGAAAATGAAGTGAATAAACCAAAGAAAGAAATAATGGGAACATATACCCAAGGTGCTGGTGCGGGGCTGACCTCTCTTGTTTGCCCCCACTGCAGCTACTCCAGCTAGCAGCAGGGTTGAAATGGTCTCCCTGCAGCTCTCCCCCTCATTCTGCATGGGGTCTCCTGGTAAACCTCGAGCATGTGCCCACCAGCCTGTCTGCACAGTATTTGAAAAAAAAATTGAGAAAGCCAAGGTCTCATCTGTGTGCACTTATTGTATAACCTGATGCTAAAATACACGGCATGAGCATACAATTTCTGTACTGTAGCACAGTCATCATCTCTGGTTCATTTATAAAATTTAAAAACCAACCAACAACTAAGATAACAATTTCAAAGGAAGGTCACTGGTGTGACATTAATGCTATCAAAACAAAGCAGGTTTTCACTATAGCCTTCTGGCCTGTCTCCTTATGCTTACTGCTTTTGTTATTTGTAATCATAATTTTAAGATAAAATAAGACGTTTCAGGCCATAGAGATAGCTCAGTAGAATAAGCACCTGCCTGGCAAGCGCAGGGTTCTGAGTTTAATCCCCAGTACTGCAAAAAAAAAAAAAAAAAAAAAAAAAAAAAAAAAAAAAAAAAAAACAAAAAAAAACAAAAAAAAAAAACCCAACAAGATTAACATTATAAAAATAAATATATAAATTAAACAAATTATCTGTTATTCTATGTAACACTTATTTTAAAAAGACAAAAAAACTGATACACAAAAGGGCCACCAATTTATGTGAATGGTAGTTGGTCACATATGCACATCTAAATTCATAAAATTCTAGACTTACCAAATGCACAAAAGTTTTCATATGCGTATTAATCCATATTAGTTTCCATGGCTCCTCAAAAATATCTGGAATCGGTGTATAAAAATAATACGCTATAAGAACTACCACAACCAGAAGGTACAGGTACTTTCTTTCCATTCTGTAATTCTTATATTTCCCTGTTTTCATAAGCACAGAGAGTAAACTACCTGGATATATCCAATGAGTAGATTTCAATAAATAGTGTGCTCAAGCTCCGCCCAGCAGAACTGATTCATAGTTTGAACATAAAATTGTTCACTTATTTTAAGAGTTGGAATAACGTGTTAAAATTTAATTTATTATGTAACAGTGGTCTTGTTGACTTTAAGCAAGGCAAGTTCAGAGTGTGATAAAAAGTTTCTGCCAATGATTATACTTTTTTCTGTGGTCCGATAGCCAGGAATGAATGAGTCTTTTTATTTTAATAAATTATTCCAAGATACCATAAAATAGGGTCATTATAAAATACAGTTATAAGGAATATATATTAAAGAGGTGAGATTATAGAAAAAAGAACATTATCACTGCCTTGCACAGAATTTGCACTTTTTGAATAAGACAGAGATGTTGACAATTATTTATAATACTTGCTTGAGAGAAGAGATATAAAAACAAAACAGAACTAGTGAAAATTAGCTCTATATTCTATGATTCTAATCCCCTGATAAGGGATTAATGTATGGACTCTAAATGAGTCCAAGCACTAGATCTATCAGACCAACCCTATGCTATCAAGAAGTGACACGAATTTTAGTAAGGTCCAATAACTTGGCCAAGATTGTGCAGTTTCAAGTAGTGGAACCAAAACACTGAGGAGTCTAAGAGTGCATGAAAAACTTTTTTTTTAAGAAACGGCTTTTTTTCTCTCAAGATCTTGTGTGTGTGTGTGTGTGTGTGTGTGTGTGTGTGTGCGCGTAGTGATATAAAGAGGAACTTAACAATCACATTCTTGCATAACTGTGATTAAGGCTGCTGCTGCTGTGGTAAATTTCCTGCCACAGCTTTCTGCTGTGCGCTGACGTCTTTTCTGGTGTTGGAGACCTGTGCTATCTATCTCTTCAAGGTCTCATTTTTCCGTATTAGTGAATGAAAGTGGAGAACAAAGCTCAGGGACTGCTGTGTTTGCTGACCCTAGGTCACTGTAGTGTGAAAAAGTAGAAAGGTTTTGAAAATACAATTCTGTACTCATTTTTATATTTAATACCAATGTTGCCTTTTGTTTTCTTACTTTTGTAATTAAATTTACCTTTTATTTTTTTTTGTTTTATATAATGTATTTTTTAAATTAAATTTATTTATTTTTTAATTGAAGAACAAATAGCAATGAGACAGTTTCAACACAAATTAACAGGACAAATTCGATAAGTTAATACATTGCAAACTGTTTTCATATCATACAGGGTGCATACATATTATACTTACATACATTATTATAGCAGATGTCTCTAAGCAGTGAATTAAGAGTGTAGCTATATCCTTATTTTATTTTTTACACCTGAATTATATCACAAATTCAATAATTAATATTTTCTACCTTGTTATCTTCCTAGGGGTTGTCCATAGTACTAGAAGACAACATAATATCTTATCCAAACACTATTAGTGCAAATCTTGCTTCTCATAGAATTATGCAGAAGCATGGCATATTTATCCTAACTGTACTGTTTATACACAAACATCATGATTCTTCCCTTGTATACCCTTTTTTTTTTTTGTCTACACCTGCCAAAGATGAGCAGTCCATTGTCATTAAACCAATTTAGGTGCATAAACTTGGTGATACAATCCAACACAGTCCAGCATTCCACAATAATAGTGAGTTATCTGAAGAAGTTGTTGACTGTAGCTATTTACAGCTCAACTTATTATTATGGACATGCATTATATACCTCATTCTTATACTTATCTGCTGGATGGTTAAGACTGAGATAGACCAAACCCTATATATGGTAAGATGAAGCTTTTGTTTCTGTTGAGCTCAGTGAAGTCCTCTCAGGGTTTATCTTGTAGTCCTGTACCTTACTCTGTAGATCCTTTGTCTGTGTCATACATGTGGATGAGTCACGGCCATTGCTTGAGCAGTTTGCTCTCTGTGGAAGCCTGAGAGAATGTTTACTCTCTATGTGACTCTCCCCAGGCACACTATACATCATCAGTCTCTTTCCTCTGTGGCTCCATAATCTCCTTGATCAGAAAATTTGGGGCATAACTGAGTTTCATGATGTTACGGTATAGGTTCTCCTATGTCCTGAATCTTTGCTGACCTTGAAAGGCTAGGGCCAAAATGTTGGCTGGCCTTGCGGCTCTTCTATTTCTTCAATCTGTGAACTTAGTTTGATAACCATCCAGAAGAAAAACTGATTAGCACCCTGCAGCATATGCCATCCAGTTTGCCCTAACTATCTGACTCAATTCTTTTTAGTTATTGTTGTACATTTCTATTTGAATTTCTTCTTTTGACTTCTTATACTAGAGGACTATAGGATATTTGCATATGTGTGTCTGGTTTATTTCACTTATGAGTGTATGTTCAAGTGGCATCCACTTCAATATAAATGCTTCAAGTTTATCATTCTTTATAGCTGAGTAATACTCCATTGTATAGAAATAGCACATCTTTTTCAACCATTCCTCATGTGACAGACATCTTGGTTGTTTCCAAGATTTTGCTATCATAAATTGTGCTGCCATAAACATAGGTACACATATATAACTATGATATAATGTTTTCAGTTCCTTTGGGAAAATTCCCCGTAGCAGGATAGCTGGATTGAATGGGATTTCCAGTCCTACTCTTTTGAGAAGTCTCCACAAAGATCTCCACAATGGTTGTACCAGTCTACATTCCCACCAACAGTGGAGAAGGGTTCCCTTTTCTCCACATCCTCGCCAACATTTGTTGTTAGTTGAATTCTTTATGATAGCCATTCTTTGTGGAGTGAGATGATATCTCAGTGTTGTCTTGTTTGCATTTCACAAATGACTAGCGATGTGGAGCATTTTTTTCATATATTTATTCGCTTCTTTAATTTCGTCCTCTGAGAAGTGTGTATTCATCTCAGATGCCCATTTCTGAATTGGGTCTTTAAATTTGAGGGCCCGGTTATATACAAGTTCTTTATATATTCTAGACAGCAGACCTTTGTCTGATTGCTTATTAGTTAGGATTTTTTCAAAATTTGTGGATTGTCTTTTCACTCTGTTGACAATTTCTTTTGAAGTGCAGAAGCTCCTCAAGAAGAGTTGATCCCAGTTGTTGATACTTTCAAGTGTTTCCCTGCAAATGTATGTTTGTTCATGAACTCTTTACGCCTATGTCTTCAAGAGTTCCTCCTATTTTTTCTTCCAGGAGATTGAGTGTTTCTGTTTTAATGTTGAGATCTTTAAGCCATTTTGACTTTAGCTTAGCGTATGGTGATAGAGCTGGGTCAAGTTTTAGTTTTCAGCATGTGGAAAGCCAAGTTTTCCAGCACCATTTGTTAAAGAGGCTATCTTTCTTCCAGTAGGCTTGTTTGGCCCCTTTGTCAAGAACAGATGGCTCAGTGTGTTCATAGATGCCTCTGCATCCTCTAATCTATTTCATTGATCCTCAGATCTAGTTTGTTGCCAATACCATGCTGATTTTATCACAGTGGCTTTGTAGTATAATTTCAAGTCAGGAATTGTGATGCCTCCTGCCTTATCTTTATTGGCCAAGACTTCCTTTGCTATTCTAGGTCATTTGTGGTTCCAAATAAATTTTAGGAATGATTTCTCTAGGTCTGGGAGGTATGTTGGTGGCAGTTTGATAGGGATTGCATTAAATCTGTACAGCAATTTTGGGAGTATGGCCATCTTCACCATGTTGGTTCTTCCTATCCAGTAGCAAGGAATATCTTTCCATTTTCTGAAATCCTCTATAATCTCTTTTCTTAGGGAGTTGTAATTTTCTGTGAAAAGATCTTTGACTTCCTTGGCTAAGTGAATTCCAAATATTTCATTTTCTGTGGTGCTATTGTAAAAGGTATTTTTTTCCTATTGTTTCCCTTTCAGTGTGCTTGTTATCTGTGTAGAAGAATGCTATTGACTTTTGAGTACTGACTTTTTATCCTGCTATGCTACTGAATTTCCATATCTGTTCCAGTAGTTTCTTGGTGGAATTTTTTGGGTCTTCAAAGTAAATATCACGTCATCTACAAACAGTGATAATTTAACTTCTTCTTTACCTATTCTTATTCCTTTTATTTCTCCCTCTTTTCTAATGGCTGTTGCTAATGATTCCAAAGTTATGTTGAATAGGCGAGGTGAGGACATCCTTGTCTTGAATCTAATTTAAGAGTAAAAGATTTCAGTTTTTCCCCATTTAGGATTATATTTAGGGGTGTCATAGATGCCTTTTGTCAAGTTAAGATAGAATCCATCTATTCCAATTTTCTGTAGGACTTTGAAAATTAATGAGTGCTGGACTTTGTCAAAAACTTTCTCT